>CACVCL010031827.1:0-24979 GCA_902729485.2 Mus minutoides | reverse complement strand
TTTGCTGAATATAAAGTTGTCTGTTAATACTCAGTTGTGCAAAGTCTTAACCCACTCTTGACTATGGCACCTATTTATGCTTTGAATATATCTGCAAATACAAAATGAACATTGCAAGATGGGAATTAAAAGTGCTTCATGAAGTCCTATTTGTCAATTGTTGATCTTAGAGCCTGAGCCATTGTTTTGGGGTTTTTTTGTTTTTTGTTTTTTTCAGGAAGTTTTCCCCTGTGCCCATGCGTTCAAGGCTTTTCCCCACTTTCTCTTCTATTAGATTCAGCATATCTGGTTTTATATGGAGGTCCTTGATCCACTTGGACTTGAGCTTTATATAGGGAGATAAGAGTGGATCAATTTGTATTCTTCTACATGCAGACCGCCAGTTGAACCAGCACCATTTGTTGAAAATGCTGTCTTTTTTTTTTTCCACTGGATGGTTTTGTCTTCTTTGTCAAAGATCAAGTGACCATAGCTGTGTGGGTTCATTTCTGGGTCTTCAGTTCTATTCCACTTATCTACCTGCCTGTCTCTGTACCAATACCATGTGGTTTTATCACTATTGCTCTGTAATACAGCTTGAGGTCAAAGACAGTGATTTTCCCAGATGTTCTTTTATTGTTTAGAATTGTTTTCACTACCCTAGGTTTTTGTTATTCCACATGAAGTTAAGAATTGCTCTTCCCCTCTCAGTGAAGAATTGAGTTGAAATTTTGATGGGGATTGCACTGAACTTATAGATTGCTTTTGGTAAGATGGCCATTTTTGCTATGTTAATCCTATCGATCCATGAGCATGGGAGATCTTCCATCTTCTGAAGTGTTCTTGGATTTCTCACTTCAGAGATTTGAAGTTCTTGACATACAGATCTTTCAGTTTCTTGGCTAGAGTTACACCAAGATATTTTATATTATTTGTGACTATTGTGAAGGTTTTTCCCCCTAATTTCTTTCTCAGCCTGTTTGTTCTTTGTGTATATGAAGGCTACTGATTTTCTTTTGAGTTAATTTTATATCCAGATGCTTTGTTGAAGTTGTTTGTCAGGTGTAGGAGCTCTCTGGTGGAATTTTTGGGGTTGCTTATGTATACTATCATATCAACTGCAAATAGTGATACCTTGACTTCTTCCTTTCAAATTTATATCCCTTTGACCTTCTTTTGTTGTCTAATTGTTCTAGCTAGAACTTAACGAGCACTATATTGAATAAGTAGGGAGAGAGTGGGCAGCCTTGTCCCTGATTTTAGTGGAATTGCTTCTAGTCTCTCTCTATTTAACTTAATGTTGGCTGTTGGTTTGCTACATATTGCTTTTACCATATTTAGGTATGTGCCATGAACTCCTGATCTCTCCAGGACTTTGAAAATGAAGGGGTATTGTATTTTGTTGAAGGAATTTTCAGCATCTAATGAGATGATCATGTGGGGTTTTTTTCCCTTTGAAGGTCAGTTGACTCTGAGCTTACAGTTCTGCTTCTGACTTCTACCTGTTGGGCAATAGGCATATGATCACACCCAGCTTATTGTTATTGGGTTAGTAAAGTTAATATAAACAATGCCTTTTGATATTATATAAGAAAAATTCACATACCCTCATATTTAAAAGAAAGCACACAACTTAGTTATAGTTTTTTTCTAAGAGACAAACTTTGTTCAGATTTTATTCATACATGTCAGAGACAAAAGAAAAGATAAATTGCTTCAATATAATCATATATTCTTGCCAAAAGTGTTCTTTAAGTTGCTGAATTTATGTTTTGAAGTTGGGTAAAACATTGACTTGAACGCAATATATATCATGGTTATTCTACACATGACTACTAAATCAAATTTGCTAACTAGGTACATTTGCCCTCTTCCAACTGATGCTATTTTTTTTCTGTTAGTCTATTAATTCTTGTAAGAAATTTGCTAAAACTTTTACAGTGAAAAGGGTACATTCAGTCTTTATTAATCTAAAATCTTTCTTATTTATTTAAAGTTTTTACTTTTAAGTATGGATTGGGCACGGATTGGTGCATGTGAGTGCAGTGCTCAAAGAGACCAGAAGAGGGAGTCAGATCCTCCTACAGCTGGGATTACAGGAAGCTGCTACAAACAGCCAAACAGATACTGGACTTGGATCTGCTGAAAGAGCAGCAAGTGTTCTTAACCACTGAGCCATCTCTCTGGCCCCCAATTTTATAGTATTAGGCACATTAAAATTTTAAGAGTAGATGATGTTGAAAGCTCCGATGTGATATCTCTCATTGCCTCTAATAAAGATTTTAAAATTGCAATGTAATTTATTTTATTACTATAATTACCCAGTTTCCTTTAGTGGATACTGTTCTAATATTTGTGTGTCCCTTTGTGTTATCCTCATCTTTCCTGTATTTTTAAATTTTAGGCATATTTCTTTTTAATAGCATGTCATGAGCATACTTGTTAAAACAATTATTTAAAATGAACTGGGGCAGCAATGATCGCTTTAGTCTGTTTGCATTAAATGTTATATGATTATCTGGACCCCTTTCTGCTTTGCTTCTGTATGTATTATTTTGCCCCTTAGACACATTTCTTTCCTTTCTTTTCCTATTGTATTTGTGTGAACTGATTGAATTTTATGACATTGCGAGTACCTCCCATGCTGATATAGAATGGCTGTTAGAATAATTTAGTTCGAGACCAACGTCATCCATACCTTGTTTCTGCAAATGAAGTGTTATGCCACAGCTACTCTCTTCCCTTTAAGTCATTTCTTTAACTGCTTTGAAAATAAAGAAGCATGTTTGAATAGTTATGTCAGAGACACAAAAGCCTAAAATGTTGTTAGCTTTGTTTCGCCTTTTTAAAGATTTATTTATTTTATATATGTGAGTGCACTGTCACTGTCTTCAGACACACCAGAAGAGGGCATGGGATCCCATTACAGATGGTTGCAAGCTGCCATGTGGTTGCTGGGAATTGAACTCAGGACCTCTGAAAGAGCAGTCAAGTGCTCTTGACCGCAGAGCCATCTCTCCAGCAGCAGAACACTTTTAATAGAAAAGTCTGACTCTGGTTTAGAGGGAACATACTAGTTTTCAGGTCTGGGTTTGTTGGGAATCTTCACCGTGACTTCTGAGGAGAAAACTGAAGATGTTTGTTTAGTCGTCATTAGACAAAACTGCATTATCCATCATCTCAGGACAGTGCCACCCTGTCACAAGCAAACAACAAAAAACACCCTCTTCAATTACCAACATCTCAGCGTGTGTATTTTATGAAGATAGCGCCAGTCATTCTATCTCAACTCTATTTTAAATACAATACAAATTGTTCTTTTTTTTTTTGAGGGACATCTTTTAGCAACAGACTTGCTTTTAATGCTAAATTTTCTTTTAGCTTCCTGCTTTATTTGCCTTGAAATGTTTTTATATTGCCCAAGGTTTGGAAAGATAATTTTGGCTAAATTCATACTTCTAAATGACATTTTTTCCTTAACAAAATTTCGAAGGCAGGAAGTATGTGTTGACTGATTTCCAATTTGACTATGATGCTTTGTTTGATAGGCCAAATATTAGCTCAAAACTCACCTTCAGTTCCCTGAAATAAACACATGACAGGGCATCCTTTGATACATATGAACTTTCAATTCCCTCATAAACTGCCCTCTCTTCATCTATCTGGCTGTCGATTTGGGGAAAATGTCTGCAGGTCTAACTCACTAAACCAGCACATCTAATAAGGTTTAATTTTTTTTTTCCTTCTTGGACCTATCAGCCCATTTAAAAAATTTCACACTTAAGATTTTGCTCTCCTCAAAAAGCACATCACATCTACATATTATCAAGGATATACTCAACCACTGGA
Organism: Mus minutoides; assembly: GCA_902729485.2. Classification (NCBI taxonomy): domain Eukaryota; kingdom Metazoa; phylum Chordata; class Mammalia; order Rodentia; family Muridae; genus Mus; species Mus minutoides. The sequence goes on along the minus strand of CACVCL010031827.1, from coordinate 21,151 downwards.
TAACCTTTCTGATTTGCGTTACCTATGTTCTTTTGTTTAACCCTTAAAGTACTTCCTGCATGTCATTCTGGTTATGAGCTTCACATGTTTTCAGTGGGTGGTCCTCAAGGCCTGGAATGGCACCGCAGTCCTCAGACAGCATCTCCCTGTTCTTTCTCCAGTGCATTTTCAGATTCACTAGAGGATCGTGAAAATTCATGTGTGATTTCTGGTCACAAGTTCACAGGAATATCCCAGAAGGTACTTTTCCTTTCATCATGCAGAAACACAACAAATTTCTTTGCTATCTGGTTCTGCTTGATTTCTGGATTTACGGAGTAGTCCCTAATACGGTCCTTTTCACGGCATAGGTAGAAGCATTTGTTCCTGCCTATAAGGCTTGGTGACTAAAACCAAAGCTCCAGGCCACAGTGGACACTCCATTCTCTGGATTATATCAACCCTGTTATATCTGGCCTCCATGGATTTATTCCTGGCTTTTAACAATTCCTTTCCTTTGTTTACAGCCTTGCAATGCATTTAAGAGTATGTTTTATAGATCAGGGCCTTGTTCAGCCGTCATCAGACGGGAACAAATACAGAGACTCACAACCAGACATTGTGCAGAGAGTGAAAAACCTTGGAACACTCAGCCCTAAAGGGGACGTCTTTCTCAAATCTCTCCCCTAAGAATGCAGGGAATTGGGAGGAAGAGGATGTGGGTAGATTGTAAGAGCCAGAGGAGATGGGGGACACCAACAAAACAAGGCCTTCCAAGTCAACATGAGCAAAGCTCAAAGGAACTCACAGAGAGTGAAGCACTATAAACAGGACCTGCGCAGACCCACACCAGGTCCTCTGCTTGTATGCTATGTGTTTCTTATGGGATTCGCTAGCATACTAATAAAATCTCTGATTCTTGTGCCTTCTCTTGGGTTCTTGTCCTTCTCTTGGTTTGTTTTACCTTATTAGATTTTAAATGAATGAGTTAATGAGTGAGTAAATAAATAAATAAATAAATAAATAAATAAATGCCTAGCCACTAGAAAAAAAGGTTAACAACTGAACTGTCATGTAAACCTACTGTAATAATAAAAATTAGTTTTCTCCAAACAAGTGACCCTGGATATTTCTACCACTACGAGGCAGGCCTTATGTTCAGCAGGAGTTTACCAGCATACAATGAACTCCACAGTTTTGTGAATGTGTGCTTTTATTTGATTGCAGTTTGCTTTGCTGTTTTGTCTTGTTTTGGAGGTGTCTTTTTTTTTGTTTGTTTGGGGATTTTGTTGTTTTATTGGGTTTATGTTTGTTTATTTTTTTGAGAAAGAACTTTAAGTAGTGGTGGGGGAGGATCTGGAAGGACTGGGAATATGATCAAAATATACTTAAAATTTAAAATTATTTTAAACAAAAAAGGTATGTATAAAAAGAGTATTATATATACATATATATGCTTGCACACATGTGCTTGGAAGTGGGTATATGTTATTGCAGACAGAATAATGATTACTCTGTAACTTAAGCTGCCTTACTGATCATACAGCTCAAGTTTTAAAAATTTCTCTTTCTGGGATATTTTTCAGGAAGACAAATAAAATCTACAATTTAAATTCTCCTTTTTACTGTATTCACTATTCATTAGTAGCCATGGGTGCTGAAAGGACAAAATATTACCCACAATCCCCTCAATCGGGTCAGCTTCTGTTTTAGCATAGGCAATGTCTGGAGGCACCTAATGTAGTCTCCTGTGTGTGTGTGTGTGTGTCTGTCTGTCTGTCTGTCTGTCTGTCTGTCTGTCTCTGTGTCTGTCTGTCTCTGTTTCTCTGTCTCTGTCTGTCTGTCTGTCTCTCTCTCTCTCTCTCTCACACACAGAGAGAGAGAGAGAGAGAGAGAACAATTAATTTCCAGAGCTGATGGTACAGTTCAGTTGTGTATCAACATTGCCCTTTCGTTAGAATTGAAAGTCAAAGGGCAACATTTAATTTGGGGTTTTACTTTTCTGAAATTTTGTGACTTGTAAAGGTTGTAGGTCCTCTTGATTTTCCTCTCTGAGCACTTTGCCTTCCAGATGCCATTAGCGAGTATCCTCGTGGCCTGATCGTCTGAGCCCCCTTGCTCCTTCTATAACCCTTTTCCCCAAAGCAAGGGCAGCCTTGCTTTATACCTAAATAAGAGGAAATACTGCCATTGCTCACAATTCTTCATACTCTCACCTGTTTTCATCTTCTCCAACTTGATAGAACACAGATGTAGACCCAGTGATGTGTCCACTTTATCAGCTGCTGTATCTTCACTCTTCACTTCGAATTTTCCAGCCTGCCTCCCCTCAAACAGGGGGAGTCAGAAAGCATCTGAGATCATGTGACCCAAGATGGGATCTGAAAGATAGATTGAGCACGAGACTGGACAGCTACGAGGTGGCTGCCTGTGTTTGGGAATAAGGATTTCTTCTGCCCTGAGCAATACTGCAGTATGAGCTAATTATTCATTGTAAATGTCTTGAGAGATCACAGTTGCCAGACTGTAGAGTTGCCAGCAGACTCTGGCTCAGATTTGATGACGATGATACAGGGAATATGAAGTGATGGTTCTTCCGCTGAAAAATAGTTTTGTGTTTTCAGTCTGTTTTCTTTATCTCGATGTAGAATTTTTTAGTCTTGGTTTCTTTTTCTTTAAAAAAAACTTGATTATTTATGATTTATGTCCCCTTATTTCCAAACTGGATAAAGCACTTTCACAAAGCAGAACACGTGTAAAGTAGAAACATTTCCAAAGTGCACAAAAACGCCAGCACCCTAGCTACTTATAAAGACTTAAACCTATTAAAGACTAAATTTTTGTCTCTGGTAATTGCTAGAATATTACTTAAAAAATATTAAGGACTTAGGACAAGTATTTCAGACCATCCTGAGTACACACACATGTAATTTTTGGAAGATGCAAAATCAGTGTCAATTAGAGTGTTTCTATGTATATATGCACGTGTGTGCCCCTGTATTTTCAGGTATGTATGAGCACACATACAAGTGGAGGCCCAGGGTGACCTCGGGCATCCTTGCTGAGGAGACACCCACACTGGTTTTTTGAGACTGGATCTTTCACTGGGATCTGAGTCTCACCATCTGGGAAGGCTGGAAACTCCTGGTGATTCTCCCTTTCCCCAGCACTGAGACTGCACGTGCATACCACAGCATCCAGCTGGCTCTGGGGATTGAATTCAGCTCCTCATGCTTCTGTACAGCACTTCACCGAGCCATCTCCACAGTCCCTATTATCACCCTCCTTATTTCTTGTTCTATTTGAACAAGAAAAAAATTAGATGTTTTCCACTCTTAATTATACTTACTATTTTAAATATGTCTTTAAAGTTTGGACAATTTTTTTTAAAGCTATAAATCAGAGATTGGTGTTTTGTCCACTTATTAGTGAGTTAACTATGAGAAGTACAAGGAGCGTCATCAACTGAAAGCAATTAATGACCTATTATAATTAAGAAACATTTTATATCTGATAAATACTTTAGTCTAGGATGCATTTGCATTTTGTTTTTTTAATAAAGAACTATGCCACACACACACACACACACACACACACACACACACACACACAAACCACAACAGAGATTGATATCATGAGTTTAATATATTTTAAATGTAAACATACATCCAAGTAGTACATTTAAAGAATAATACAATAGAATTCTATTTCTTAATCTCTAGCCTTATCCTCACTGATACACTATTAACTTATTAACTAAAAATATATTACTTAATGCATCCCCCAATATCATCAATATCATAGTTTCTATGTTGTAAACTGTTTTAAAAACAACATTATAAAATATCTGAATTACAAACAAGCCACAATGTTTGAAAGTTAGTAAGAATGGATTCTTGCTTGAGAGCTACAAGCGGTCAGTTGGGAATGGCTCTCTGTGGATATTTTCAATGGATTGCTACAAGCCTCACCATGGAGCTCACAAAAAGTAGGAAGTGATCAACTAGAGACCCTCTCCTCAGAAAGTCACCTTAGTAACCAGTCACCATTCCAACAGAGATGAAATAAAGAAACATCGGAGAGAAAAGCATGTGCGTGAACACACACACGCACATGCACGTACGTGCGTGCACACACACACACACACACCACACTTCACATCACCCCAGAAACTTCCCTATCATACTTACTCATGCTCAGAGGAAGTTTCACAAAATCCCTTTGTAAAATTGGGTTTTTTTTACTGAGCTTATTCCCCAAAAATGTGGAAAGCGGGATTTAGCTGTTTTAAAATGGTGGTTCTGTCAAAGCAACTCTGGGATTTTTTTTTTCAGTTTAGTGTCAATGCTCTCACCCTGAATAAAGTCCCTTATATCACATCAGCTGGCGATGTCTATTATAAAGGCAAGTGACAGCAAGACACTGTGTTGGCGTGATGAGTTCCAGCACATTTTATGCATGAAGTGACTCTTGTCTGTAGGGAATGAAATGGAGTGCATGTGATTATTTCCTTACTTTGGATTAAGATTTAAACAAGAAAGAAAGAAAAAACTCACTATAGCAGGCTGATTTATTTGAGGTACTTTTTTTGTATCAGTTTGGAAACAGGTGGAAGTAGACTCAAGCCTGAAGCTTTCACCTTCTTGCAAAAACAAAACAAAAGAAAAAAGAAAGAAAAGAAAAGAAAACAAAAGAAAAGAAAACAAAAGGAGAGAAAAGAAGTCTGCCAGTCAAAAGCAAGAAGCAGAATGTTCCTAGAGTTCCACCAATTCCATTAAAGGGAACAGTTAAAAGAATTACAAAGTCTTCCAGCTTTTGTGTCTCGCCTACTGATCACTAATTCAAATCCAGTTCCACATTTTACTTTAGCCAAGGAGGCACAAATGGTAAACAATGTGGTTTTTAAAATTTTGGTTGTTAGTTACTTTATTTCTAGATATCCTATTTTAGTTTTAGTTAGTGCAATATGTCAGATGTATTCATTTCCCTTCAACATTAAACTGTCAAAGGACTTCTACTTAATATCAGAAAGTTATTTATAATAGCCTTGAGAAAAATGTTAGCATAGAGTTAAACTGGACTCATCACACCCCAACAAAAGTTAGAATAGGAATATATTATATAATAGGGGGATCTTTAACAGGTTTTACTGGTAAGGCATCCAAAAGAGAATACATAATTTTAAATAAATAAGAAGTGTATATACATGATATCATACATAGAGAGATGAAATGACCCAGGTTTGATTTTAGGAAATTCTCCATTCCCCTGCTTTTTATTGTGGTCATAAACATAGCACAGATCTGTTTTGTTATTATCACAGGCACTTCCAGCTAGTGGCAGCCACACGAACGTACTACCATATTTCTGTACTTTTTCAAAATTACATTGGAGCTGTCATCAAAGTACAGGACCGAGATGGCATTTAGTTTGGTTGGAGCACAGCAAGGTTTGGGAACATGATCAGGAAACATCAGGTGTACCTGGCAAAGAAAGAAGGGGGAAAAGAAGGAAATGTGTCTGTTAGAGAAATGGGGTAAGCATTTCATTTCCATCTTTAAGAATATGATGTTTATATCACAACTCTTTGATGAGGGAACTCATTGCCTGACTCCTTTATACACTGTTGATGACTGGACTGGGGGCTGATTGACAGGACATATTCTCAATCAACAGTCACTAAGAATCAAACCAACAGTCTAAAGTAAGTGTGGGAGTGGGGGCCTGAAATACAGTTTATCAAATAAGGCAAGCCCTGTAAGGAGTATTTTTTTTCAGACTTTTTCTGAGAGAAAAGCATAACATTTTGTATTGCCCTGCTTGTAATTGACCCAGTCTCTCCTACACACACTACTAGAGTAACAGAGGCTCTAGGCTCAAGTTAGTGAAGACACACTTGGACTTCAGAAAGTTCTAAATCTCCAATATATTGTAATGGGAGAGTTAAATGATACATCACAGATGTTGTGCCAACTTTTACTTTTCCACGGGAAAGATAAGCTAAAAACCACAATAAAATAAAATCTATATTTGTTTTGCCTGAACTTGAGACACTTTTCCTCCTACTGGGTTGTCATAGCCAACTGTGATGTGAGCGTTTGTGCCCAGTCTTATTATATCTCATTAGTCCATGTTCACTGTCTACCCCTGGGAAGCCTATTCTCTCTCTCTTTCTTTCTTTCTTTCTTTCTTTCTTTCTTTCTTTCTTTCTTTCTTTCTTTCTTTCTTTCTTCCCCTCTTCTTTCCTTTCTCTCTTTCATTTGTTTGTCCATACATTCTTTCTTTGGAGGGTGGGGAACAGGAGGAGTAGATCTGGAAGAGAGGAGGTGGGGGAGGGGCTGTGAGGCGAGAAGGGAGAAGGAACTGTGGTGCCACGTAATGATATGAGAAACTAAGACTTAAAAAAAAAAAATCTAGTACTTGTTTTAGAGCAACGAGTTCAGCTCTTTTTTAGCAGACTGGACTTTAACATTACTTTCCTTCCCCTATACACTGCGCAGAAAACTGCCAAAAAGCAAGCTGAAACTGAAGCAAGGGATCCAGAGAGTTCACAAATTGAATATCCATTCTCCTTAAGAGATTGAAAACGTAGCCGTGTGGCAAAGTGGAATGCTTAAATACAGACTCGGGGCTCGTTTTGATCACGCTGGAAGTTTGCCTGTACGTTATAATAATTGAGCTAGAAGTCAGAAGATGGCTCCCACCTACTCTGGCCTTTCCCCAAAGGAGTTTATGGGAAGTCCCCACGATGAGCCTTAAGGGATCTACAAAGGAGCAAACACAGCCTCTTAAAGTTTTTGGCTTCACAGGGCCCTGGCTGAAATGGTCTAGGAGGCCTACGTGTGAGCAGGAACACAGGACAAATGAGTGACCCCACATGACCTTGAAATTTCCTAAGGCCTCACAAAACTAAAAGTTGGAGAGCTTCTCCGGATTTCATATGCAGCTTATATTCCTCATCAGCTTCATCTCCCGTAACCCTACAGGCATGATTGAGAAACCCCAGGTTTCAATGGCCTGGGCAGCCTCAGTGAGCAGCAGCTCCAAACAAGATGGCTTGTTCTTGGATGGTTCTAGGAAAGTATTAGCCACAAACGTGTTCTTCCTTTACAAAGAGCCTGCCTGTCTTGTAGCTCCACATGCTTCACAGAACAAATGTAAAAACATTCACAATACCAGATACACTGAAGTCAAACTCGAATGGGAACTTGAGTTTTGTAATGATGTGTCTAATATGGCAGGGCAATAAGCAAGTCTTCCAATTTCACATCAAGATTTCTTTTGTTTTTCCTTTAGCATCACTTCTAGACTATAGCCATAAAAAGAAAAGACTTATTTATATATTTATAAGAAAAAATAAAGTAAATAAGGAAAGAGGATAACTTGATGAAGGATTTTTTATTAGTATTCATGGTTAGCCTGAGGGAACCTTGATATATTGAATGTATGTCTAAAGAAGCAGAAATCTGTTTTCTTACTCAGGCATTATTATTTTATAAATGGAAACAAAAACAGATCAAGAATTTTTTGAGAAGTCAAATAGCATTGTTTTATAAGCTGTCTTGTTAAAGTTTCTATTGCTGCAATAGTGCATTGTGACCAAAGGTAACTTGTAGAGAAAAGAGATTATTGCATTTTACGACCTGTAGTCCATCATTCATGGAAGTCAGGGCAGGAATGTGGAGGCAAGAGCTGAGGTAGAGGCCATAGAGAAATGCTGCCTCTGGTTTACCCATCATGCTTACTCTGCCTGCTATCTCTTAGCACCCCATACCATCAGCCCAGAGGTGCCCACACACACACACTGAGCTGAACCCTCCAATATCAATCATCAATCAAGAAAATGCACCCCAGGCTTTACCACAAGGCAATATGACACAATTCTAGCTGTGTCAAGGTTACATAAAACTATTCAGTACATAAACTAAAAGCAGCTGTTCCTCTCTCTCACTACATACATAGTGGCCATACTGTCCCTTCAAAAGATGAATCACCGAGTCTACACAGATCAGCTCACTAAATGCAGAGAGTGGGCAAGCAGACTGCAGAAGCAACAAAGCTTCTGGGACAGGCAGAAGCAACACAGCTTCTGGGACAGACCTCCAATTCGGCTCCAGACATCTTGGCACCTTCCCCACCAGAGGATAGGTGACCACCGGGGAGGGCTCTGACCTCCAGAGCAGGTGAGTGAACCATCTTGTGTCTTGGGTACCTTGTAGACCAGTCTGTGCAGGTGAGCGCACATGCAGAGGCAACTCATCTTCTGGGACAGGACCTGTTTCAGGCCTTCATCTTCAGACAGGAGGCAGGACTGAATGCCAGACCTCTGTGCACTTCCCTGCAAGAGGAGAGCTTGCCTGAAGAGAGTACTCTGACCACTGAGACTCAGAAGAGAGCTGGACTCCCAGGACAGCTGACAGAGGCTAACAGAATCATAGCAGGAATAGGCACCAGCCAGAGACAACTATAATAACTAACACCAAAGATTACCAGATGGCGAAAGGCAAACCTAAGAATCTTACCAACAGAAACCAAGACTGCTCACCATCATCAGAACACAGCATTCCCACCTCAGCCAGCCCTGGATACCCCAACACACCCGAAAAGCAAGATTCGTATTCAAAATCATATCTCATGATGCTGGTAGAGGACCTTTAGAAGGGCATTCATTAATAACTCACTTAAAGAAATACAGGAGAACATTGTTAAACAGGTAGAAATCCTTAAAGAATCACAGGAAAACACTGCTAAAGAGGGAGAAGTCCTTAAAGAGGAAACACAAAAATCCTTTAAAGAATTACAGGAAAACACAACCAAACAGGTGATGGAATTGAACAAAACCATCCAAGACCTAAAAATGGAAGTAGAAACAATAAAGAAAACCCAAAGTGGGACAACTCTGGAGATAGAAACCCTAGGAAAGAAATCAGGAACCATAGATGTGAGCATCAGCAACAGAATACAAGAGATGGAAGAGAGAATCTCAGGTGCAGAAAATTCCATAGAGAGCATAGGCACAACAATCAAAGAAAATGCAAAATGCAAAAAGATCCTAACTCAAAACATCCAGGAAATCCAGGACACAATGAGAAGACCAAACCTACGGATAATAGGGGTAGATGAGAATGAAGTTTTTCAACTTAAAGGGCCAGCAAATATCTTCACCAAGATTATAGAAGAAAACTTCCCAAACCTAAAGAAAGAGATGCACATGAACATACAAGAAGCCTATAGAACTCTAAATAGACTGGACCAGAAAAGCAATTCCTCCTGACACATAATAATCAGAACAAAAAATGCACTAGATAAAGACAGAATATTAAAAGCAGTAAGGGAAAGGGGTCAAGTAACATATAAAGGTAGGCCAATTAGAATTACTCCAGAATTTTCACAAGAGACTATGAAAGCCAGAAGATCCTGGACAGATGATATAGAGACCCTAAGAGAACACAAATGCCAGCCCAGGCTACTATACCCAGTAAAACTCTCAATAACCATAGATGGAGAAACCAAAGTATTCCATGACAAAACCAAATTCACACAATATCTTTCCACTAATCGAGCCCTTCAAAGGATAATAAAGGGAAAACACCAACACAATGATGGAAACTACACCCTAGAAAAAGCAAGAAAGTAATCCTTCAACAAACCTAAAAGAAGACAGCCTCAAGAACAGAATCCCAACTTTAACAACAAAAATAACAGGAAGCAACAATTACTTTCCTTTAATTTCTCTTAACATCAATGGACTCAATTCCCCAATAAAAAGACATAGACTAATAGACTGGCTACACAAACAGGACCCAACATTTTGCTGCTTACAGGAAACCCACCTCAGGGAAAAAGATAGAAACTACCTCAGAGAGAAAGGCTGGAAAACAATTTTCCAAGCAAACAATCTGAAGAAACAAGCTGGAGTATCCATTCTAATATCGAATAAAATCGACTTCCAACCCAAAGTTATAAAAAAGACAAAGAGGGGCACTTCATACTTGTCAAAGGTAAAATCTGCCAAGATGAACTCTCAATTCGGGATATCTATGCTCCGAATACATTCATTAAAGAAAGCACACATTGCACCTCACACAATAATAGTGGGAACTTCAACATACCACTCTCACCATTGGACAGATCCTAGAAACAGAAACTAAACAGAGACACATGGACACTAACAGAAGTTATTAAACAAATGGATTTAATAGATATCTACAGAACATTTTATCCTAAAACAAAAGGATATATCTTCTTCTCAGCACCACATGGTACCTCCTCCAAAATTGACCATATAATGGGTCACAAAATAAACCTCAACAGAAACAAAAATATTGAAATTATCCCATGCATACTATCAGATCACCATGGACTAAGGCTGATCTTCAATAACAGTATAAATAATAGAAAGCCAGTGTTCAGGTGGAAACTGAACAATACTCTACTCAATGATACCTTGGTCAAGTAAGAAATAAAGAAAGAAATTAAAAACTTTTTAGAGTTTAATAAAAATGAAGCCACAACATACCCAAACTTATGGGAAATAATGAAGGCAGTCCTAAGAGGAAAACTTATAGCCCTCAGTGCCTCCAAAAAGAAACTAGAGAGAGCATACAATAGCAGCCTGACAGCACACCTAGAAGCTCTAGAACTAAAGGAAGCTAATTCACCCAAGAGGAGTAGACGTCAGGAAATAATCAAACTCAGGGCTGAAATCAACCAAGTGGAAACAAATAGAACTATTCAAAGAATCAACCAAACCAGGAGCTGGTTCTTTGAGAAAATCAACAAGATAAAATAAACCCTTATCTAGACTAACTAGAAGGGACAGGGACAGTATTCTAATTAACAAAATTAGAAATGAAAAAAGGAGACATAACAACAGAAGCTGAGGAAATCCAAAATATCATCAGATCCTACTACAAAAGACTATACTCAACAAAACTGAAAAACCTGGATGAAATGGACAACTTCCTAGACAGATACCAGGTACCAAAGTTAAACCAGGATAAGATTAACGATCGAAACAGTTCTATTTCCCCTAAAGAAATAGAAGCAGTCACCAATAGTCTCCCAACCAAAAAAGCCCAGGACCAGATGGGTTTAGGGCAGAGTTCTATCTTTGAAGACCTAATACCAACTCTCCTCAAACTATTCAACAAAATAGAATCAGAAATTACTCTACCCATTTCATTCTATGAAGACAAAATTACTCTGATACCTAAACCACACAAAGATCCAACAAAGAAAGAGAACTTCAGACCAATTTCTCTTATGAAAATCAATGCAAAAATACTCAATAAAATCCTTACAAACTGAATCCAAGAACACATCAAAAGGAAGAATCATCTTGACCAAGAAGGCTTCATCCCAGGGATGCAGGGATGGTTTAATATACAGAAATCCATCAACATTTAGGAAAGGTCAGGAATTCAAGACCTATACCTAAACATAATAAAAGGAATATACAGCAAACCAGTAGCCAACATCAAACTAAATGGAGAGAAACTCGAAGCAATCCCACTAAAATCATGGACTAGACAAGGCTGCCCACTTTCTCCCTACCTATTCAATATAGTACTTGAAGTCCTAGCCAGAGCAATTTGACAACAAAAGGAGATCAAGGGGATACAAATTGGAAAGGAAGAAGTCAAAATATCACTCTTTGCAGATGATATGATAGTATATATAAGTGACCCCAAAAAGTCCACCAGAGAACTCCTATACCTGATAAACAGCTTCAGTGAAGGAGCTGGATATAAAATTAACTCAAACAAATCAATGGCCTTTCTCTACACAAAGGATAAACGAGCTGAGATAGAAGTTAGGGAAACAACACCATTCACAATAGTCACAAATAATATAAAATACCTTGGTGTGACTCTAAGGAAGTGAAAGATCTGTATGATAAGAACTTCAAGTCTCTGAAGAAAGAAATTGAAGAAGATCTCAGAAGATGGAAAGATCTCCCATGCTCATGGATTGGCAGGATTAATATAGTCAAAATGGCTATCCTGCCTAAAGCAATCTACAGATTCAATGCAGTCCCCATCAAAATTCTAACTCAATTCTTCACTAAGTTAGAAAGGGCAATTTGCAAATTCATTTGGAATAATAAAAAACCTAGGATAGCAAGAACTATTCTCAACAATAAAAGAAACTCTGGTGGAATCACCATCCCTGACTTCAAGCTGTACTACAGAGCAATTGTGATTAAAAAGAAAAAGAAAAAAGAAAAAAACTGCATGGTACTGGTACAGCGACAGACAGGTAGATCAATAGAATAGAATTGAAGACCCAAAAATGAATCTACACACCTATGGTCACTTGATCTTTGATAAGGGAGCTAAAACCATCCAGTGGATAAAAGACAGCATTTTCAACAAATGGTCCTGGCACAACTGGTGGTTATCATGTAGAAGAATGGGAATTGATCCATTCTTAACTCCTTGTACAAAACTCAAATCTAAGTGGATAAGGGAACTCCACATAAAACCTGAGACACTGAAATTTATAGAGGAGAAAGTGGGGAAAACCCTCAAAGATATGGGCACTAGGGAAAAATTCCTAAACAGAATAGCAATGGCTTGTGCTGTAAGATCAAGAATTGACAAATGGGACCTCATGAAATTGCAAAGGCAAAAGACACTGTCAATAAGACAAAAAGGCCACCAACAGATTGGGAAATGTTTTTTACCAATCCTAAACCTCATAGGGGATTAATATCCAATATATACAAAGAGCTCAAGAAGCTGGACTCCAGAAATTCAAATAACCCCATTAAAAATGGGGTACAGAGCTAAACAAAGAATTCTCAAGTGAGGAATACCAAAGGACTGAGAAGCACCTGAAAAAAATGTTCAACATCCTTAATCATCAGGGAAATGCAAATCAAAACAACCTTGAGATTCCACCTCACTCTAGTCAGAATGGCTAAGATAAAATATTCAGGTGACAGAAGATGCTGGCGAAGATGTAGAGAAAGAGGAACACTCCTCCATTGCTGGTGGGATTGCAAACTTGTACAACCACTCTGGAAATCAGTCTGGTGGTTTCTCAGAAAATTGGACATAGTACTACCAGAAGATCCAGCAATACCTCTCCTAGGCATATACCCAGAAGATGTTCCAACTTGTTATAAGGACACATGCTCCACTTTGTTCATAGCAACCTTATTTATAATAGCCAGAAGCTGGAAAGAATCCAGATGTCCCTTAACAGAGGAATGGATACAGAAAATGTGGTACATTTACACAATGGAGTACTACTCAGCTATTAAAAACAATGAATTTATGAAATTCTTGGGCAAATGGATATATCTGGAGGATATCATCCTGAGTGAGGTAACCCAATCACAAAAGAAGTCACTTGATATGCACTCACTGATAAGTGGATATTAGCCCAGAAACTTAGAATATCCAATATACAATTTACAAAACCAAGAAAATCAAGAATAATGAAGACCAACGTGTGGATACTTCATTCCTCCTTAGAATAGGGAACAAAATAGCTATGGAAGGAGTTACAGAGACAAAGTTTGGAGCTAAGATGAAAGGATGGACCATCCAGAGACTACCCCACCCAGGGATCCATCCCATGATCATCCACCAAACGCAGACACTATTGCATATGCCAGCAAGATTTTTCTGAAATGACCCTGATATAGCTATCTCAAGTGAGGCTATGCCAGTACCTGGCAAATACAGAAATGGATGCTCACAGTCATCTATAGGATGGAACACAGGGTCCCCAATGGAGGATCTAGAGAAAGTACCCAAGGAGCTGAAGGGGTCTGCAACCCTATAGGTGGAACAACAATATGAACTAATCAGTACCCCAGAGCTCATGTCTCTAGCTGCATATGTAGCAGAAGATGGCCTAGTTGGCCATCATTGGGAAGAGAAACCCCTTGGTCTTGCAAACTTTATATGCCCCATTACAGGGGAACACCAAGGCCAAGAAGTGGGAGTGGGTGGGAAGGGGAGCAGGGCGGGTGGAGGGTATAAGGAACTTTCTGGATAGTATTTGAAATGTAAATACAGAGAATTACTAATAAAAAGGGGATTTAAAAAAAAAAAAGATGAATCAGCACCATGCCTTATACAATCTACCAGTAGAAATCTAAGTACAGTATCTTCACAGAGCCAACCTGCCCCCCATTGCTCAAGGATTCTAACCCATATTAAGGAGTATTTATGAGGAGAAGGCACATCTGACTTGAATTCTCCCCAGAGATTTTCTTTATGCCTCACACACAATCATTAAAGTAGCCTATCTCATGAGAAGAACATTGTATATGTGGCTATTGAAACACTTATTTGCTCTCTTTCTTATCCTCTCCCTGGTTTTATTTATAAAAGTTTTAATTAAATCCACGCTAACCCACCACAGACAAGCATTCCAGGACAGACTAGTCTACAGTAAAGTCAAGTGTGATCCCAGGAAATGAAAAAGATTTCCCAGGGAAATATACCCTTGGCTCCCCTGAGATCAGCTAACATGTACAGCGGGCCACCTGTGTAACACTTGTGACTGTACGGGGACAGGGGTAAAGGTGACAAACCAAGGAGCTGTGAATTCCCACTGGGAGGGCCAGCTACATCAGCTGCAGTGTGTAGTGATGATCTCGCAGACTAGTGAATATGCTGGTATCACGGGAAGGCAGAGTGGGAGACTCAGTCCAATGGAAGGGTCAAGCAAAGGAAGACTTAAGTCTGAAAGAGAGAACTGACCAGGCCGACGAGTGTGAGACAGGGCAGGGAGATGCCTCAGTTGGCAAAGCGCTTGCTCTGCAAGCATGGAGACCGGAGTTTAATCCCCTAGCACTCAAAAGAACCAAGTAAGCAAACTGGGCATGAGACTGGAGAGGTGGCTCAGCGGTTAAGAGTGCACACTCCTCTTGCAGGGGTTCGGTTCCCAGAACCATGATGGGAAGCTCACAACTGCCTGTAAGGCCAGCTCCAGGGGTAGTACAGAATATCTTCCCTGAGTGAAAATGAATCTTCAAAAGGAAAGTCATCCCAGGTAAGCATCAATGTATTTTAGTACTTGATATGTCTGTTTATATATTATATTATATTATATTATATATTATACTATATTTTATTTATATGATTCCTTATTTAGAAACTAGCTACTCTGTCCATCAGCTTTTGAGTTTAAGTGGATGAAGGGGAAAGGTAAAATTTCAAGGTCAAATGTAAAGTCTAAGAGTTTGGAGCAAAACTTCCTAAATAAGCCTCCTTCAAACAATAGCATCATTGTGCCATCAGCAAAACAACTCTATTTCTATCATGGCTTCCTGATTCTAAAACCATGTCCTCTTCTTCTTCTCCCAGATACATAATCACAGTTCTCATATTAACCCAGACACTAAGTAGTGATTCTGTAACATAATCTAGTGCACCTCATAAGAGGCTGTTGATTTCCAGAGACCATCCCACTGACACATCAAGATGCTTGGTGAGGCTGTGTATGTTCAATACATGTAGTATAATCACAGGTCACTGAGTCAATGTGTTCCTATCTCATGCACAAGAATATGCTGAGGATACCAGAAATTCAATCCTTTCTAAATATCTGAAAAGATGGAAGAAGAAAACAGGGAGGTAATTTTCCTTTAGAAAAAATAATGGGAAAAAGAGGAAGTGAGGATAAGGAAAAATCAATAGAAATTATTCTATAATGTATATACTATTTTCAGTGACTGTAGTACAAAAGTATATCAAGAACTTGCCTAAAATAATTATATCAAAAGCTCTTGGATGACGATCACGCAGCTGTTAGTCAATGTTTCAGTAAAGAGTACTAGTGAATTTCTAGTTTAAAAACTCATTTGACTAATCATCGTGTAGTAAAAACAGAAAAAAATCTATGCAGGGCAGCAACATTACTTAATTACTTGAGTTTTCCCAGCTGAATTTGTACCAATTCTGAGAGCAAGATTATTGATTTAAGCCAATCTTAATTTCTCACCATATCCAAAATTGTTACTCCAGCTACAAGTTACAAAGGAATTTAAGAACTTGAGGTTAATAATTAAATTTTCTCTAAAGAAACTCTATACTGTGTTTGTATTATAAATTACCCTTCATCCCATAAGCATAGAACATACCAGGGTCTGGACTATGGCATGGTTGGTGGCATTCATATGGGCATTAAGTGGAAAAGAACATTCTCCATCACAATAAAAGGCAGCATACCCTTCTGGTGCTATGATCCAGTCCTGAAATATACAAAAGCAAGAAAAAAATATCATCTAAATGACAGTAAAGACAGATAATTCTTAAGTAGTAATCAAAGATACTCAACCTAAATAAGTCTCCTTTCTTAGTCCAACAATCATTCTAAAAGTTCTGCTTCTGCATCTTTTAATTTTTAGTTGAAATTTTTCAACTAAAGTATAAATATTTTCACACACACAAAAAAATGTCCTTTCTAATTTCTCCCAAGAGGTTACTATATAAAACTTAGTATACATTAATCATTCAGCATTTGAGAATAAAACTATGAACACAAAATAACATTCTAAATATTGTTTAAACTGGGAATGATTAACTCCGGGGCATTGAAGTGAACCAGAAAATGTGGGGAGAGAGAGGATGGAGTCTTGAGGGAATCTGTGTTACTGACATGAGCACAGCCATGTCAAGGATCCCAGTGATTCACGGAATGGCAAGGACTTCCCTAGCTTAGGCTAGAGGGATGGCAAGATGGACCCTGGGTTAAGCTTAGAGGAATGGTAAGACCTCCTCAAGTTGAAGTATGAATGTTGACAACATGTGCAGAAAGTATCAACCGCAGCTTCCTCCTCCAGGATGAATACAGGCTGAGACTGCTCCCTCCAGAGACCCCCTATCAGGATTAGTTAGCACACCTCCATCTAGTTCGCCTGGATATAATAAGTTCTGAGTTTCCCGGCTGCTGCTGGTATGTCTCCATCAAAACACATGAACCACCCAGTCCCAGCTTTTCTGTTTATAATCTGTCACTTCTTCATTCCAAATATCTGCAGGCCAAGGCAAGTGGTATCCAGTGTGGGTCCTTGACTGCAGAGAACACACATTGGTCAGGCCAGGGAAAACTACAGAGGCAAGGGCAAGTGGATAAAGAAAGCATGTCTGTAAGTCGGTTGTGAACGTTGGGATGAGGAGAATCTGGAGATAGTTTGTGCTTTAAGGTGGATTTTGAGGAACTGTACATTATTTTGGCATTCACCCAATCTCCAGATAGACAAAGGATCTTTATGAAACTATGGAAATTGGCAGCTGTCACCAACCTTTTTAATATTACCAGTCAATTGCTGATCACAGTGCACTCAGTGTGGATAAAGGAGGATTGCGGCCCTGAGATCAGACAAGATTTGATATGTCACACAGATTCCCACACATATGTATGACAGCCACTCTTATAATGAAAGCAAATATAATTGGTAATTAATTAAAACCCACTTGCAGGGTGTTTGAACACACAATATCAATACTGCAGATGTGGCCCAATTACATTGGTGCACCCTAGAAATTCAGAAGGCTTAGGGTCAAATTGTCCCCACTGCTAATATTACAAGAACTATCTTTGATGAGCTTCAGGGTTTCAATTGCTCTAAGTTGTTAAAACTTTCCTTGTTGGGCAAAGTGGCTGTTTGTTCTTCCTTTCTGTCATCCTTACAGTATGATACTGAGCATTGCAACAAAGCATCTTGGGACTAAAAGTAAAGACACCCTGAACATCTAAGTAATAAGAAATGGGCAGACATGAGGGGCAAAGGAAGTCCAGAGGGAATGTGTATTGCTATCGTGAGCATGGCCATGTCAAAGACTCCAAGACCTCAAACTCATGGGAATGGCAAGGCCGACTTCAGTTGGTAAAGTACAGACGTTGACAATATATGCAGAAGTCATCGGCTGCAGCTTCCTCCTCAAGGATAACTGCAGCTGGACTCAGCTCACCTACAGAGAACACACACACACACACACACACACACACACACACACACACGCGCGCGCGCGCGCGCGCGCGCGCGCGCACAGAGAGAGAGAGAGAGAGAGAGAGAGAGAGAGAGATTAGCTAACCCTGCCCTTCTTCATTCATGCTTCATATAATAAATGTGCTGAGTTTCTGGGGTGGTGCGTCTCCATTAGATCATGCAGTTCACCCAATCCCAGCTTTTTTTTCTAAGCACATCTGTCATTTCTTCATTACCCTGTTGCCCTAGTCAGGTCAAATCCAAAAGCATTGCAGGCTTCAGCAGTAAAAGCCATGAAGAACAGGCTGAGCTCATTCTCATCCCTGCTTCATAAGTCATTCCTACTGTTAAGTCATTCCTACTGTAAGGGTCTTGCAGCCTGATGGAGCTTTACCTTCTGTTTTATCCCCTGTTTTTCCTTTCATCCTTATATTAATCTACAGTCATTTTAGACAAAATTAATTAGAGCAAATTCCTGAATACTGCACATGAAAAATCTTAGGAAGTTAAGAAGTATCCAATGATCTCCCCATTCCCAGAGAAACAAATATAAATACAATTTTTATCATAAAATTTCACTTTTTATGCTGCAGAGGACACTACATTGAAGAGGCAACCCACAGAATTGGAAAAATTCTTTATCAACTATGTGTCTAACAGAGGGCCAACATTTAGGCTGTATAAAGAATCAAAACAATTAAACATTAAGAAAATAAACAACTCAAATTTTAAAAATGCAAAAAGAACTTTAGTTATCAAAATATGGCATACAAATACTTAAGAAACTATTTTTTTATTATTATTCAACATTCTAAGCCACCAGAAAAAAGAAAATTAAAACCTTTTTGAAATTTCACCTTATATTAGTCATAATTCCTAAAGTAAAAACAAATATAAATGACAAATGCTGACATGGATAAAGAGGAATATTTATTCACTGCTAGTGAGATAGAAACATACAGTCACTATGACTATCATCACTGGAATTCCTCAAAGAGCTTAAAGTTCCCATGATTCAACATGGCACACTTGGGCATAAAACCGAAGAACTCTATATCCTACTATTGAAATGCCCATTCATCCACATTAGCTATTTATAATAACTAGAAAATCAAAACAGCCTAGATGCCCATCAACTGATGAATGGAAAATAAATGGTAGTATATTTATATTTTTGAATATCATTCTGCTGTTAATACAAATGAAATTAGCAGGTAAACAGATAAGTCTGGAAGCAATCATTATGAATGAAGTAACCCAGACCAGAAAGACATACATCACGTTTTCTCTAATTTTTGAATGTTACCTTTGAATCTTCGGATATGTGTATTTTATTTGAAATATCCGTAAAAGTCAAGAACTTATAAGGAGATATGGGGAAGAGCATTTAAGAAAAGAGATGCAATGCATCGGTATAAAGTGTTAAATGGGACTAATGAAACAGGAAAGGTTAAACCTTAGTGGAAGGAGGCATTGTAGGGTAGAGGATGGTGTATATAACATTAAAGACTTTTTATTAAATGCCATATAGAAATATATCACTGTAGAATCTCCCTGTGTATATGTATATATACTTACACATACAGAGAAAGTTTTAAAATGCAATTACTCTAAACAAAGCCCCTACTAGACAAGATAAACTAACAAATAAAGAAACACAGTGCCAGGGATGGGTTGCTTCTTTTAAGAGTTGTTACCTGTGAGATTCTAAAGAGCTAGTTTCTATCAGTGCTCTTGGTTACCTTACAGAACTTGGCAATATGACTCTGTTGTTGAAGATACCACACACTTGAGTCATAAAACAGTGAGAAATCTAGTGGGATCGATCTGGATGCTTCATTTTTACTGGCTGGCAGAGTGCTAGAGGGTTCCATCCATATTAATTGTGGGGTGGTGGGCTGTGCACAGATAGCCTGGTCCTGGTCGAGCATACGTCTGGAACCCTGGAGCCCCGGTAGGTGGAGAATTCCACCTAAATGGGACTGCAGGAGTTTGGCTAGGCCTCCTGGGCACCTGGCTCCTGTCACTTAGCTACAGGCTCTCACTGCAGAGAGGTATGTGGAATCAATCAAACAGTAGCTGCCCCAAGCCCTCCTACATACAAATAAGGTTTCCCCAAACTCTCAGTCTAAGCCAATGAGAAGTACTTGCTGTCAAACCCTGAATCATCCCCAAAACTGTATATAAGTCCTATCTGGGGAATAAAGGTGACCTAAGAGCTGTAACAGTTAGGGAGAGATGGGCTGTCCCTAATGGTTGCCTGAGGCCCTGCCGCACTCCTCACTGACTAATTGGCTTCTCCTCGGCCCAGCCCTACCAGACTCAGTGCAGGGTGGCCTGGAATTGCAGCAAGGCAGAGATGGAGATGGAGCCTACTGACACAGCTGAAACGGGAAGCGACTTCCCTTCCCTGCCCTCATTCCCTTCCCTTGGCTGGAATCCTCACACTAGGCTTGGCCAGAGATCTTCGTGGAAAACCTCTGGTACCCAGACCCACAATTAATCTAACTGTGAACGATATCAAATACAATGATGACTAGCTTGCCAAGACATGCCCACTGGTGCAATAGTGGGTCTAATGTCATAGGAGTAACCAGCCACTTTTCATTTGGATATGTCACATTCTACAAGATGAAAGTTACCTGGCTTCAGGGGAGAATCTACTGTTATTATGCTGCTAAATGGACATACTGTTAACCAACTCCTAATGACTTGTTATACCCATAGGCTACTGTACCTCTCATTCCTTATCACAAAAGTTTGTACTGCAGTTGATAGTGATTAACACAGACATCCATACTAGACAAGAGACTAAGGAACGATCAGCCCTAAATGGGACATATATACTACACCCACCTCCTTCCAAAGCTCACACTGTGGAAGGAAGAGCAGAAAGATATTAAAAGACACAATTTGCAGTAGTTGTGACAGCATGCACAAGACCCAAAGCCAGACCAAATCTCAGCGTGGAAAAGGAAATTGTGTATGTAATCCCACCCCTAAATAAGTTTCTATTGAAATATTTGAGCAGCACAAATTGGTCTTGGTTTCTTTTTTAAGAAATCTAGCCGGGCGTGGTGGCGCACGCCTTTAATCCCAGCACTCGGGAGGCAGAGGCAGGCGGATTTCTGAGTTCGAGGCCAGCCTGGTCTACAAAGTGAGTTCCAGGACAGCCAGGGCTATACAGAGAAACCCTGTCTCGAAAAAAAAAAAAAA
>CACVCL010031826.1:0-25003 GCA_902729485.2 Mus minutoides | reverse complement strand
CTCAAACTTCAGAGTTTTGATTTCTAGTCAAAAGAATTGGCTCTGGGGCTGGAGAGGCGCCTCAGCAGTGAAGAGCTTTTACTGCTCTTCCAGAGGAGGTGGCTTTAGTTCCTACCATTTATGTCAAGAGGCTCAAAACCACTTCTTATTCTAGCTCTAGGGGGATCTGATGCCTCTTTCAAAAAAAAAAAAAAAAAAAAAAAAGAAAAGAAAGAAAGAAAGAAGCCAGGCAGTGGTGGCATACTCTTTAATCCCAGCACTTAGGAGGCAGAGGCAGGCAGATTTCTGAGTTCAAGGCCAGCCTGGTCTACAGAGTGAGTTCCAGGACAGCCAGGGCTACACAGAGAAACCCTGTCTCAAAAAACCAAATAAAGAAAAGGAAGGAAGGAAGGAAGGAAGGAAGGAAGGAAGGAAGGAAGGAAGGGAGGGAGGGAGGAAGGGAGGAAGAGAAAGAGAGAAAGAGAAAGAAAAGAAGGAGAGAAAGAGAGAAAGAGAAAGAAAGAAAGAGAGAGAGAGAGAGAGAGAGGTGGGTTGGGTTGGGTTGGCAGGGTGGGATATGAGTCTCATCTCTCTGGTCTTGGGTACAGAAATGACATTTTATTCTGCATGAGAAAAATGACTATTTAGCTGGAGGCTCCCTGTTAAGAATAAAGAGTTATCATGGTCTTTCTTCTCTCTCCTCTCTTTCTCTTTCCTTTTCTCCTTCTCCTCCTCCTTCTTTCGGTTTTGCAAGATTGGGTTTCTCTGTGTAACTCAGGTGCCCTGGAACTCAGTGATCTTCTTGCCTCTTCCTGCCGGGTGCTGGGATTAAAGGCATGTGCCACCACCACCAACTGTCTTCTTTCTTACCACCTGGACAGGAAAGTGCCCCTCAAGATGATGTCTGTTCCAGCAGTTTCAGAAATAATATAAAGCCTACCTAAAAGTGTAGTCTCTTTAGTCACTGCTCACTCTCTGAAGATGTCCTGCTGTGCAATGGCCCTCTGACCACTGTCCACTCTCCTTTTGAGAATGTACCATCCTATTTCTAATAGAGTCCAAGGATCTTCTATACTATACTCTATGTGTCTTGTCTAGGTTTTGTTTTTGTTTGCTTTTGAGTCAGGGTCTCACTATATAACCCTGGCTGGCCTGGAACTTGCTATGTGTAGACAAGGTTAGCCTCAAACTCATAAGCTCTGCTTGCCTCTGCCTACCAAGTGCTGGGATTAAAGATGTGTGCCATCATACCCAGCACTGTCTAAATTCTCTCAACAGAGATCTCAAGGATTGGGGAGCCAAAGAGAAACTAGAACAAGATCCTGCTAAGAGTATTATATGGTTTTAAAGAAAGAAACTTTATTGTTGCTTTTTAAAAGATTATTTATTTAATGTATAAGCGCTCTGTCAGCATGTACATCTGCATGCCAGAAGAGGACATCAGATCTCAGTATAGAAGGATGTGAGCCACTATGTGGTTGCTGGGAATTGAACTCAGGACCTCTGGAAGAGCAGCCAGTGCTCTTAACCTTTAAGCTCTCTCTCCAGCCCCCTACTTTGTTGTTTTTTGAGGCAAGGCCTTATACTGTGTGATCCAGGATGACATTTTCTGTTAAAATTCACCAGCTTCAGCTTTTTGAGTGCTGAGATTATAAACCTGAGCCACCTTACTTGGCTTAAAAAGAAGAGGAGGAAGAGGAGGAAGAAGATGAAGAGGAAGAGGAAGAGGAGGAGGAGGAGGAAGAGGAGGAAGAGAGACGTGGGGGGTTGGGGGAGGGTCTGGGTAGCCTTAAAACCCTGGGCTCAAATGATCTTCCTGTTTTAGCCTCCTGAGAGTAGCTGTGGCTACAGGTGGGCACTGCCATGAATATTTGACCCACACACTTCTCATAGAGGTGGTCTCCCACTTCTAGACTGCTCTGAACTTTTTTTCTCTGACTCCTAAAATTCCTCTAACCTTTCTTATTCCCCTGAGGAGGCTAGTAAGGTAAAGCAGGAAAGCAAGACACACACAGGCAGACACAGAGTTTGCAGAGAGATGGCTTCTCAGGCTGACCCTTGTACCTGACATCTCCATGTAGCTGTCATCATTCAGGCGGCAGGCTTCAGTCAAAGTGAGAAACAGGCAGCCAATGGGATCCAGGGGATGGCCCACCCAGCCCTCCAGGTTTGTGATGGTTGTCGTTCCTCTCTGCAACAACTCTGGAAATAAGCAGGTTTCAAGTTTTAGACAGAGAGAGGTGGGAATGTGCTTTTCTTTTGCTTTCATTTCCTCATCAGTATCATTCAGTCCTTGACTAGAAAGTCAAAGAAAAGTTCCCCTTATTGTTATGTCTGCTTGATTGGCCTGACTGTAAGCTCACCAGCCAGTTCTAGTTCATATTGTCTGCTGGCAGTGCATATATGGAGACAGCTTTACAGTTTCAAACACATCTTCTCCAGGTCTTAATGGGCCTCCCAGGTGGAAGTCTGGAAGCTTCTGGTGAAAAGCAGGCTCATTGTTCCTCTTTCACAGACAGTAAATAAAGCTGAGATTCACAGGAATACCATGAAGGCACTCCACTCAGCTAGTAGAATTACTTGGAATTCTCAAGCCCATGGTACTGAATGAAAATTAGGTTCTTATTCTTTTTATCTCCTGAAGGCCCTTATCACCCTGAGACCCCAGGATGTTAGAGGATTCCTAATCACTATACCTTTCTTCTGATGTTTGTAGATCTCTAGCTGCCGTTGCTGCTGCAACCTCAAAGTATTAATGATGGCCACGGTGAGTCTGAGAGCCTCTTTTGGATACCCATGAGATCGCAGCGCATCAACCCGAGCACAGGCTGTAGGCACGTGCTCTACCAGGCAGGAAGGAAATGTTCTGTTAGAGTTAACATTTCAAATCAGGAAAGTCCTATGTTTGACAGACAAAGGGGTCTGTGTTCAGTCCAGCTTCTCAGATTCAACTTGGCGTGTGCTTTAGAACAGGGACTGTGTTTTTTATCTTCCAGGATATAAGTGAAAGAAGTCATCTTGAAAGGGCTCCTCTAGCCTCAGTGTGATGGGATATACAGCTAGAACAATAAGAAGCAGATTCTCTGTGAACATGCACTATGGGAACCTGGTGGAGCAGCCACTAGCTGTCTGTCTAAAGGAAAAGCCTCAGCATCAAATGATTAGTTCTATTTTCGGAGGCAGGGTCTCATGTAGCCTAGGCTCATTGTGAACTCTGACTGCAGCTGACACTAGCCTTGAATTCCTGATTCCCCATGCTTTCAAGTTTTGGGATTATAAGCATGTACCACCATATCTAGCTTATTATCAAATGATTAATACATTCATTTAGTAACCCTGTCTCCTGGGGGCCTATATTATATGCCAGATAGTACACTGGGCAAAGGAAGTACAAAAATAGAGAAGACACGACAGCTGCACTAAAGGGCTCATGAATGCAACCTAGACAGACAATTATAAGGCACTGACATGACAAATACCTAGACCTAAAATATCTGAGCGATGCTTGAAGGTCAAGAATGATTATGAACAGGTAGGTAAGCAAGGAAGACTTTCTTAGTGAAGAGTATATATGTTTAATCATATATAAATAAGACCATAAACAAAGTCTAGATAATTTCTTTGGAATATGGCATAGTTCAAGGTAGCTAGAGCTGAGCTATGAGGCTAGAGCTGAGCCATGAGGCTAGAGCTAGCTTGGAAAGGTCTCCAGCACAGAGATCTGCTGGCCTCTGCCTCTGCACATCATTTATTTCTGTACTGTAACAACCCCCTTAGCTTGCTTGCTTATGTATTTTATTTAGTTAGCTGTGTTTTGGAAGCAGAGTCTTACTGTGTAACCCTAGCTGGTCTAGAACACTAGCTAGTATGGCCTAGAACTTGCTACATAGACCATACTAGCATCAAACTCACAGAGATCCACCTTCCCTGTTTCCCAATTTCTGAGGTTAAGTTACCACCATACCAGCTCCCAAGCTATATTTTAGAATGAATGCACTCTAGGAAAGCTAAGGACAAACTGATTTAAACCAGACAATCATTGCAGGAGAAGTTTAAACTAGATCAAACAGTTCTATCCTGTTATAAAGGATGCTAGGAGGATGAGACGGAGAACAGGAGACAGCCTGGTGACCAACACAGACTGCAACCTAGTTCCTAGCATGGGGTAACTACAGTTTCAAACACAGTGTTATTTTTATGTGAGTGTGCTCATGTGTGTGAACATGTATGCTTAGACTTATGGAGTCCAGAAACAACCTTGGGTGTTATTCCTCAGACCTTATCCACCTCTTACAATTTTTAAAATGCTTTTGTTTTTATTTTTCATTAGTGCATTTGGCCTGTGAGTATGAGTGCAGGCACGTGTATGGAGGTTCCAACAATCAAACTTAGGTCATCTTGCTGGCTTTTTTTGAGGCTAAATCTTTCACTGTCCTGTAACTAGCCAATTATGCTAAGCTAGGTTGGAATCTGCTGTCTCTGCCTGCCCAGTACTGGGATTTTAAAGTACACAATACAATGCCTGGATTATTTTACATGGGCTGTGGGGATCAAACTCTGGTTCTTACTGACCAAGCTACCGCCTCAGTTCCCATCGTGCAATCAAGCTGTGAGCAGAATATGATGTTGCTCAGTAACAGATAACTGAAAGTGTGTGAACTGATGCCTAGTGGCTTTGTTTACTCTTCAGTAGTATCAACTGCTTTATGTTTTCCCCAAAGCCTAGGGGAAGGATATATATTTCCACTTGAGATTATTATACCTCAGCTAAGCATAATACAAATGAAGTAGGCCTCAAATAAATGACCTGAGTTGGTAATAAATGATCCAAAAGAGATGGACAGATATTAAGTTGTAGCTAGTACTGCTGGGACCCAGGCTTGTGGCTCATGTGGGCCTGGTACAGGTGGGATTGGGACCTGATGTTCGTGGAGCACAGGAGGGCTAGACTTACCAAGCCACAGTGGCTGGCCGTGGGAATTAAAGAGTAGTCGCTCATTTTCCCGCTGGCAGGCAGGAGCTGTATAGATATCACTGCTGATTATTCGTTGTAGGTGGCTGTCCTGCCAATGTAACTCACGACCTTCAATGGCTCTAGTGAAGACTGTTCGTCTTGGTCTGGATAAAGAGTCTGGGGAAAGAAAAAGAACAGCTGAATTGAATATTCTGAGGTTCTAACACGGCTCTTCTATGTCTTCTATCAAAATAAAACAAAACAAAACCCCAAACCCAAAACCAAAAAACAAAACACCCCCCCCAAAAAAAAAACCTCACAGTATACTGAGGGCAATAAATTCCATTTTCTTTAAGTAACTTTATTCTGGGACTCAGAACCACATGAAGGCTTGAAGAAACAGCTACTCAATAGCTCAATAGTAAAGATATAAACTGTTTTCCATATCAGTCAGAAAAAAAGAGGCTGCTATATAATATCCTTAAATAATCACAACTTGTTTATTTGCAGCATGACCCTTATTATACTAAGGGCTTCTTTGGTATTCAGATCAGAAGCTGAAAAAATGACTCAAGAGCTTGACACAGGAGGCTTACAAATTTGCAGTTAGCTTGGGTAATATAATACTCTGTTTTAACAAACAACATCCCCTGCCTCAGGTCCCCTAAAAATCAAAAACAAATAAAAACCGATGAATGAATGAATGAATGAATGAATGATTACGTAGATAAAGCTAAGAAAGATGTTATAGTTTGTTCTCTTATAGTTTGTTCTCAAGAAAGCTGACGCTGACAAACGTTCTCATTGAGATCTGACCATGCCACCTGCCTTCAGGAAAAGGACTTTGGGGAAATCAACACTACAAACAGGCCCAGATCATCATCAGCCCCTGTATCTGTGTCTGTTTGTCTATCTGTCTCTTTCCTATTTTATATGCTCTTCTAAGAATACTGAGTCTGCCCCAAAGTTAAATGCAATCAACATTTTGGTGATGATGTGTGAAAAGGGCTTGGAGCAGAAATGGACTCAGTTCTCAGCACAATGGATGCTTTGCCTGCTTCGTCTTGTCAACTCTCACAGCACAATAGTTCCCATACGTTGCAAACAAGTAACAGAGGCCCAGAGAGTTAAAGTCCCTTACAGGGGACAGCCTAGCTCCTTATCGGGAATTCAAATGTTTTTTTTTTTTCTTCCCCTTTTCTTTCTTTCTTTTCTTTTCTTTTTATCTTTCTTTCATTCTTTTCTTTTTCTCTTTTCTTCTTTTTTTTATTTTTTTGCCATTTTAGTGTTTGCTATTCTCCCACGTAGGCTAGCTGTATCTACTCAAATAGATTATAAACTCTTCCATAAATTCATCTATTTTGGGGGATGTGTGGAAAAGCTGAGATAGGATTTTAAATTGCTATGGAGCTGAGGTTGGCCTTGAGTTTGACCCTCCTGCCTCTACCTCTTAAGTGAGGGGATTATAGGTGTGTGCCACCATGCTTGCCTTCATAAACTCAGTTTTATAAAAAGAGGTTTGGCTAACACATTTGTGTGCTCGAATGTATGTGTACCACGTGCATTGGGTCAGAAAAGGACATCAGACTCCTGGGACTGGAGTCTGATGTCCTTTCTTGTGGCCTCCCTGCACACAAGGCATCCACATGGAACAGAGATATGTATGCAGGCAAAATCCCATACATTTAAATAAAATGAAAAAAAAAGTATGGGACACGAGTGAACAAAATGAAAGGTCTACTTCATGAGGACTTATGAAGACTCACAGATATGCCGTCTAAGAAGACAAAGAACTCAGGCTGCAGAGATGGCTCAGGGATGGAGAGCATTGGCTACTTTGCCAGAGGACTCGAGTTCAATTCTCAGCACCTACATGGCGGCTCATGGCCATCTGTAGCTCCAGTTCCAGGGGGATCTGATGCCCTCTTTTGGAAAAGTTCTCATAAACAGGTGATTCCATTAGGATCCTTGCAGGAACCTAGCAATGGTTTAAGTTATTACCTGCTGCTCCCACCAAGCTGTGTATAAAAGGGCTACCTGCTACCTTGCTCCCCCCTTCCATCATTTTCTCTTCTCTGTGCCCCACCCCCTTCTCTGCCCTCATGGCTTTGCCCTCATCTGTCTGCTTGTCTACATGTCCACTCATCTGCCTCAACCTTTTCGAGGTCTTCAACTCCTCTCTCTCCCTTCCCCCATTATACCATCTCTCCCTTCCCCCATTATACCAGTTCTGTCGCTTTCATAATTCCTCGGGGGCAACCTTGACATGGGACCATCAGATACTGCTCAAAACCAACCACTGTTGGATTAGCTGGACTGCAGCTTGTAAGTCATCCTAATAAATCATTCATATATATATATGTGAGTGTGTATGGAGATATATACATATATATGGAGGGAGGGAGGGAGGGAGGGAGAGGGAGAGAGAGAGAGAGAGAGAGAGAGAGAGAGAGAGAGAGAGTGTCATTCTATAAGATCTGACTCTAGAGAACCCTGACTAGTACAGGGTGAGAGAGGAAAAATGAAGAATGTCTCCAAGCTGAGCATGGTGGTACAGGCCTGTAATTCTAGTACTTGGGAGGCAGAGACAGGAGGATTACCAAGCTCAAGGATAGCCTGTGCTGGCCTGTCTAAAAATACAAAAACAAAACAAAGAGTGAAAAAGAACAAGAAGAAAGGAGGAGGAAGAGATTAAGATATAAGCAGAGGCCTGGAAAAGGAAGTAAATATATGAGACGAACGTTAAGAGGAAAAATCTAAGCAGGAGCTACACGTTTGGGATTAGCAGATAGATAATAAAATAGTGCACGCACAAAGGCAGTACAGACGTGGTCTGATGACAGCGCTGGGCACTGAAAGCATGTTTGAGTTGGAGAGTAAGGGAGGAGACAGTAAAACCCACTTAGAAGAGGACAATGAGATAATGAGAACCAAGAGAAACTGGAAATCAAATGACAAGGACGTTTCAAGCAAGAAATGATCAATGTCAAACACTGCTAAAAGGCCAAAGGTCAATTAAGAATGCATTTCCTCAACTGAGGCTACTTTCTCTCTGATGACTAACTTGTGTCAACTTCACACACAAAATCAGCCAGTACACCACCACCTTTGTACATGTTTGCGTCTACAGTGTTAATGAACAAGAGGCCAAACTCAGATGAGAACAATAGGGAGAGGAAGTATGGACCGTTCTGAGAGGAAGATGGTAGGAAACAATAATTAAAAAAAAAAAAAAGCAGGCATAGACTAGGCAAATGTAGTAAATGGTTAGAAAGCACTGATGACCACTTGAAATGAGTGGTCATGAATTTAACATTAGACTATTTACCGTGATTATTTCTCTCAAGGTACACTTTACTGTATAATCATAAGTACCAGGTAATTATAAAACTTAATTGAAGCAGGGAGAGAGAATGGAAGCAGCAACTGAGAGTATGGTAGCGTGTGTACCTGCAATCACAGAATATAGGAAGCTGAAGCAAGTTCAAGGCCAGCCCTGGGTATGAGTTTTTTGTTTAAATATCTATTTATGTATTTTATGAATATGAGTGCTCTATCTGTAGAGGGCATTCTATCCCATTATAGATGGTTGTGAACTACCATGTGGTTGCTGGGAATTGAACTCAAGACCTCTGGAAGAGTAGCCAGTGCTCTTAACTACCAAGCTGTATCTCCAGGCATCTATAATAAGATCTTCTCAAAAAAAAAAAAAAAACCCCAAAACCAACAACAAAACAAACAAACAAACAAACTCTAGATTGGGCTGTGGATGGAAAAAACTGGGAACAATAAGAACCACCAGAACATGAGAGTTTCCAGAGTGGGGAGTGTGATTGCATATTTTTGATTATTTATGCTACTAAAGTCTATATTAAAGTGGTGGTTTCCTGTGTTGTGTAGACTAGATGAGTGCCAGGAATGGGTATCTTAATGAACGGACAAAATTATAGTCTCTTCATGGCTCATTATTGTAGTTATCTTAAGTATATTGGCAACTAATTATGGTACAGTAGAAGAAGACCAAGCAAAAAACAATTGTTTAAGTGACATGTTCCTCCTTGAGGCTAAAAATGGTGATATCTATTACTTAAAAGAAAAGAGACCAAGGGTAAGATCAATGTCAGACAAAATCCCCTATCAATAATGACTCGATCTTAAGAACAATGGTTAATATCAAATGGCCTAAGTTAGAAGGAAAAACATGGGTGTGAATGCTTGTTACCAACATCTGTAGACATCTGTAGAACAGTGAGATCAAAAGGCAGAGGATATAGTATTACTGTAGTAAATTTGCCTTACAATGGGGCAGGGGTCTTAGCAATAACTTGGGAGGATGTACTTGTACTGTATAAAAATTTGAGGAAAACAGAGGAAGAAGCAAGAATAAGAAAGGATTTGGTCAGTATACTTCTTGTAGAGATCCCTTTGCTTGCCTCCACCTCCAGG
Organism: Mus minutoides; assembly: GCA_902729485.2. Taxonomy (NCBI): domain Eukaryota; kingdom Metazoa; phylum Chordata; class Mammalia; order Rodentia; family Muridae; genus Mus; species Mus minutoides. Next base: position 15,624 of record CACVCL010031826.1, on the reverse strand, counting down.
ACGACGCTGGGAATACAGGATGGTGACACAACATCTGGCCTTAATTAACACACTTTAAAAAAATATTCATTTTTAGAGCATTCATTGGTTTTTTGTTTGCCTGATGTATGTTTGTGTGAGGGTGTTGGATCCCTTGGAATTGGAGTTACAGATAGTTGTGAGCCACCATGTGGGTGCTGGGAGTTGAACTCAGGACCTCTGGAAGAGCAGCCAGTACTCTTAACTGCTCTAGCCCTGTCAGGACACTTTACAAATTTTATTTTGTTTTTGGTAGGCTCCTGTCTTTCCTTTAAAGTAGATTTTCTAAGCTATGCAAACAAGCCGAAGCTGAAGCTTGGACCTATTGGACACAGATAACCTAAAGGTCAGAGAGGAATCGCACAGAGGGCTCTAGAACTTCATGCTGGGCACTGAGGATGCCCTTGATGTGGAAAAGGACAGCATCCTCAATGTCAGACAAATGCTGACACCTGAGACTTAGCATCTTGAGACGAATTAAAAGAAAAGCTTTTCTTATTTAAGATAATAATTTTGACAGGAAAAAAAAAGTCTACCAGGTCACCACTGTCCTGGTACTTTATGATCCTACCTTTTGAAGTTCTAAACACAAAGGTCCTTGGCTCACCTGGGCTGTGGCTGGCACTCTGAGAAAGCGCATTGGTAATGTTGGGCAGCTCGTGCCCATAGTTTCCATCCTCCAGGGGACAGATATCCAGGTCGCTCCACTTCTGCAGTTGCTGAAGCCAACAAGATTTTTCTTCCAGTTTGCAGTGTGGATTTAAAATTATGCACACCCATAAAGCCCCTAAAAACCAGAACAGTCCACATTCTTACTGTCTGTGAATAACACCCATGCCTTTGCTTCAATCTTCAGCACCCAAATAATCCCAGTGCCCCCCAAAGCAAAAACCAAATAACAAACCCACTAGCTTCCTCCTTTCTCATACTTGTGAAGCATACACACATACATATCTATACATATTATATACAAATATGAATAAAATTGCTAAGATTTTCAGAACTGACCAAGGGACTAAAACTTGTGAAACTGCAAGCCAAATGAATCTTAAGTGTCTGTCAGATAGTGTGGGCACAGCAATGTGAGAGTAACCTACTAACAGGTGAGTAAGATCCTGCTTTTGGTCTTTAGAAGCTGTCTGGTACAACAGATTGATAAACAAGCATAATGCCATGAGAACATAAGTGTTAAATCAAGGTGCGTTTAGGTATAGAACTGGGAGATGGTTCTGTGGTTAAAGCTTGCCTTCCAAATGTAAAAACATGAGTTCAGATCTCTAGGGTCCACATAAAAGCTCAGGCAGGGCCGGGCGTGGTGGCGCACGCCTTTAATCCCAGCACTCGGGAGGCAGAGGCAGGCAGATTTCTGAGTTCAAGGCCAGCCTGGTCTACAAAGTGAGTTCCAGGACAGCCAGGGCTACACAGAGAAACCCTGTCTCGAAAAACCAAAAAAAAAGAAAAACCGGTTCTTCTCAAGACCTACTATGTGGCTGTGCCAGACACTTTCTCAGTCTCCAGTTAGCAGTAAGTAGAAATGTAGTGATTTTCCCCAAGTAAGGTCTTACTAAATTAAATTGTGCAGGCTAGTTGGTCTTGAACTTTCCGTCCCCTAGGCTTAGTGTTTCAAATGCTGGGATTACGGCTATGAAACCCAGTGATATAATGCTTCTCAATCGTGGATGAGGATTTCACAGCCTTTTTCTAAAGGCTAATTTATTATTTATTTATATATACATGTGTGTATGTCTGTGTATGTGCTTGGGCATAAGCTAAGAGGCATCCCTCTGGAGCTGGAGTTCTAAGTAGTTGTGAACTGCCTGACATGGGTGCTGGAAATGAACTTGGGTAATCTGCAAGAACAACACATGTTCTTAACCACTGAGCTGTATGTCTCCAGCACCAGATTTCTTTCTCTCTCTCTCTCTCTCTCTCTCTCTTTCTTTCTTTGGTTTTTTTTTTTGTTTGTTTGTTTTTAGAGTCAGGGTTTCTCTGTGTAGCCTTAGCTGTCCTGGAACTCACTCTGTAGACCAGGCTGGCCTCGAACTCAGAAATTCACCTGCCTCTGCCTCCCAAGTGCTGGGATTAGAAGCGTGGACCACCACTGCCCGGCAGATTTCATATCCTCCTAAAGTGTAATAGTATATTTGTTCTCTAATGGAAATGTCTTAAAGGCCATACAACCTCAATTTCAGATACTAACTGAAGGTGAACGTTTACTTATATTGGCTCAACTCTTTTTTATTTAAAATTATATTTGTTTACTTATTTGTTTTTTTATTTTTTTGAGACAAGATTTCACTATACAGTTCTGGTGGATCTGGATCTCTCTGTGTATACCAGGCTGGCCTTAAACTACATAGACCAGTCTGCTTCTGCCTCTTGAGTACTGAGATTAAAGGTGTGCCACCATGCCTGTCATCTGTACAGAAACAAAGAATAGTACAGTACCGTGCCTGTTATCAGTACAGTAGAAAGCTAAAGCTTAAGCACTGGAACTTCCTTATACCTGAGTGGTCTGGCTAGGTAGATACCAGAGAGGAGATCAGAGAAAGCAACAGGAGTGAGGCCAAGGTTTTTTTTGTTTTGTTTTAAGGGTTCAATGTAGCCCAAGTAGCCTGAAACTAAGTAACCGAGGATGATCTTGAATTCCTGTTTCTCCTTCCTCTACCTTCTAAGCGCTGAGATCACAGGTGTGTGCCATCACACCTGATTATGCAGTGCTGGGGTTTGAACCCTGGGCCATACACAAGCTAAGGAAGTACTCTACCAGATGAGCCACATCACCAGACCCTGAGGCTAAGGACTTAAAGAGCTAGGTAATGCCATGCAACTGAAGCCAAGTGAAGAGGTTTTCTCTCAGCAAGGTAGGTAACAGATTTAGAATCCTTAACAGGAAGGCTTCACTGCTGCAGAAGCAATGAAGTAAGATTAGGAAGCTTCTGTAGAATCTAAAATGTTTCACCAGCTAGAATTAGCAAGACCCACACAAACACTGACAGCAAATGTTCATTAACATATGTGTTAGAGGGCAAAGTGACAGGATATGGGACTTATGAGGGATAGAGACTCACCTAGCTCATCCCAGAGCTGCCTGCACTTGTCTGTCATGCTCGTTCCTTGCTGCCTCCAGAGTGTGAGGCGTGGATCAGCCATAAACTGCTCAGTGATAAGTGTCAGCATCCTGGCTCCATTAGAATCTCTCATTCGAAGCATCTCTCGAACCTGAAGTACAAGGAGGAGCAAGTGATTGGTAACTGCACAATGTAGAAAAGGAGAAGGTGAAGGACGGAGAACAGATTGAGACAATGATGTACTTGCATAGTACATTTAAGAGACAGAAAGCCTCTCAACTCTGTAAGTGAAATTCCTACATATATCAAGAAATCCTGTTATATAAAATGAAATACCTCGTTAAACACACTAGGATAGCTGGAATAAAAGGACAATAACAGTATTGGTCTGGATGTAAAGAAATAAGAACCCATATACTACTGGTGGGATTTTAAAATGAGCCAGCAACCTTGGAAAATAATCTATGTAGAACTTATATAAGAATGGTAATGGCAACATTTTTTTTTAGAGTAGCTAAAAGGTGAAAGCAATCTAAGTGTTTACTAACAAAGGATAAATAAAATGAAATATTACTTAAAGGTAAAGATGAACCTTTAAAACATCAGGCTAAGGAAGTGAAAGGTCAGTCACAAAAGACACACACACACCATGCACACATGCATGCATGGACACATATATTTTTATTATGTGAAAGTCCAGAATAGGGAAACTTATAGACAGACAGTAGATTAGAGGTTACTGAGAGCTGGGGGTGGGTAGGTGTCTATGAAGGATAAGAGAGTGTGAGTGTGGAGATGAGGCTGCTCTCTGCTCCACTTACTCTGTGTTGAATCAAACAGCCTTTAGGCTGGACCTTGCCCAGACTAACTCCATTTTATAAAACAGTTTGGCCTGTGTTGAATGCAAGTGCTGATGCAGAAGAACTCCACACCTTGTTTGCATAAGTGAATAACGACCATGTGCCTACCACTAACCAGGGGTGCTTGCTGATCAACAACTCATACATGCAAAATATGACCGCCATGAACTTAACAAATCAGGAACACAACAAATCAGGAACACATTAATTGCATCAAAACCATGTCAAAAAAATCAGACTTGTAAATTTACTGAACTCACCAGACCAACAGATGATGAAAATTTCTTATCTGGGTCATATAAAAGAAGGGACATTTAATAATAGGGCACAGGAACACCTGTCAGCTCATCAGCAGAGCAGCCAACACAAAACCATCAGCAGGTGAATGAACTCCTGACTCTCTGGGGCTTCGGCCCAGCATGACCCCCCTGCTTGATGGTGCAGGGACTACTGTTCTTCCTATCCCGCTCTTCATCTTGAACCAGTTCTGTACTTGGAACATTCTCTGTATCTCAGAACAGTTCTGTGACTGTGATCGCATGTCAATATCTTCATGTATGTGTATATGCACACATGCATGTTTGTGTGGAAGATAGAGGATGACCTTGAGTGTTGCTCCTCAGGTACACTTCATCTTTTGTTTCCTCTCTCACTAGCCTGGACCTCTGCTAAGTAGGCTAAGCCCACTAAGCAATGAACTCCAGAGACCCAGCATTTCTACCTCCCATTTTATTGCTATTGCACTGCAGCCGATTGACTACAGGTGCAGTTCACCAACGGAACCCTCTCTCCCTCTCCTGCTTATTTTATTATTTTTATCTCACTCCTTTGAGTAACTCTCTTTGCATGTACCTGCTCTGCTCTTGACTTCAGGGATGGCCCACTGACCTCTGTAGCTCAATCTTTTTGTAGCAAAAAAAAAAAAAAAACCCTTAAATAATCTGCTTCTCTGTATCTGTACATACCTACATACACAATACACACATACATACATACACACACATACATACACAGGTAAATAAATGATAAGATATAAAGATACTCTGCTCTTAAGCCTGGTGACTGAGTTTAATCCTTGGAAGCCAGGAAAAGGGAAAAACAGAACTAATCCATATGGTTATGCTCTGAGCACTACACTAATGTCATAAGTTCTGCCTCCAAATAAGTTTTAAATTAAGAAACCCTGTGACTACAGTGTGAAGTCAGCGCTAGTTGGTAAATTAAGACCAACAAAAGTGACATCACTTGGGGCTGGAGAGATGGCTCAGTGGTTAAGAGCACTGACAGCTCTTCCACTGGTCCTGAGATCAATTCCCAGCAATCATATGGTAGCTTACAACTATCTGTAATGGGATCTGACGCCCACTTCTGGTGTGTCTAAAGACAGAGACAGTGTATTCATATACATAAAATAAATAAATCTTTTAAAAAAGTGACATCACCTGTGATTTATTGTTTTGTTTTGTTTTAATAAATTTGATGTTGTGGAAAGACAAACAACTCATTTTGTTTCTGAAGCAGCTCATTTATGTCTGATAGGTAAGGGATGAACTTTCTTTCTAAGATGCTAATTGTGGTGATAACTCTATACTAAGTATATATATATAAATATATATATATTCTGTGAATATACCAACCCCATGCTAGCAAGTGTTCTGCCACTGACCTGTATCTCCAGCCAATACTGTACTGGTTATATGGGTAAACCATGTGTTATGTATTATATCTCAGTAAAGGTGTTAATGGAAAGAAAGAGAAAAACAAATGACAAAAAAACAATCCAGGGCTGGTGAGATGGCTCAGTGGGTAAAAGCACTGACTGCTCTTCCAAAGGTCCTGAGTTCAAATCCTAGCAACCACATGGTGGCTCACAACTACTTGCAATGAGATCTGATGCCCTCTTCTGGTGCGTCTGAAGACAGCTACAATGTACTTATGTATGATAATAAATAAATCTTCAAACAAATAATCCAGCCTGCCTGGCATGGGTACCTCTAGATTCAAAATAGTCTCTCCTGGAACACTATTGGAACTCTAGTCTCTGATGCTTCACCGGGCAGCTTTTGAGTCACAGTAGAGAGAAGATGGTTCCTAAAGTTCTCCAGCGCTGTGGGCTCATTTAGAGTAGAGGAAAGACAGACCACGGGAGGGAGGGAGGGATGGAGGGTGGGCGGGCAGGTGGGCTCCATGGAATAACCTGATTGTGAGGCTCTGCTTATCCTTTCCTGCTAGAGTTTAAGCACCCAGTGCAGCTAGGTGAAGTAAGCTAGGTACACCAGAAAGCATAAGTGTGGTGCACAGAGGGAGGGAGGGAAGGAAGCAGTCGTGCAGGCTTGCTTTTCACTTCTTACCTTGGCAAACATTGAATTGAGCTGCTTCCCAGAGCCATAGTAACCCCCCTGGGAGAGAAAAAGCTTCACTTGTTCTTTCACTTGCTCTTCATCCAAGTGCCAACAGTTCTCATCATCGATGCTGGCCCCAGCTGTGGGGTCAGGGGCACCTGTGAGGAACAGGAACACTGTGAGCACATAGAGGTCGATAGTCAGTGCTTTGCAAATGTGTGGCACTTCAGAAATGTAATGTGTGTGCTAGATTTACATTCACAGAAGTCACAATTCTAGCCCTCTAAGGTCTATGACTACTGAAAAGCCTAGAATGAAACACACATATTGTGATGGGCAGTGGTGGCACAGGCCTTTAGTCCCAGCACTCGGAAGGCAGAGGCAGGTGGATCTCTGAGTTTGAGGCCAGCCTGGTCTATAGATTGAGTTCCAGGACAGTCATGCCTACACAGAGACCCTGACTCAAAAATCAACAAACATATACATGTGCTATTGTTAAATATACATCTGGCATCTGTTCTACATTCCACGGCATATAACTATTTTTTTTTTAAAGATTTTCAATTTTTGTGCATGGGTGTTTTGCCTACATGCACGTCTGAGCATCCCATGTGTGCAGTGCCCACAGAGGCGAGAAGAGGGCATCAAACCCTCTGGGACTAGAGTTACACCTGGTTGTTAGCTGCCGTAGGAGTTCTGGAAATCAAACCCAGGATTTCTGTTGAGCAACAAATATTCTTAAGGGCTGAGCCTACCTCCAGGCATGAGACACAGATTTAAAGTCCTTGTAGTTTTCTAAGTGGTGTCTTTCTGTGTGATAATGAGTTGGGGATAACAGTTGAGAGAAGGGCTGGAGAGATGGCTCAGTGGTTAGGAGCACTGACTGCTCTTTCAGAGGCCCTGAGTTCAATTCCCAGCACCGACATGGTGGCTCACAACCATCTACAACAGGGTCTGATGCTCTCTCCTGGTGTACCTGAAGAGAGCAATGGTATACTTATATACATATAATAAGTAAATCTTTAAAAACAAAAACAAAAACAAAAACAGTTGAGAGAAGCTAGACAGCTTCAGAACTGGCTCTGCTCACCCAGGAAGAGAGTTGAGACATTTAGTCTCACATGTCAACTTTTAATGACAAAAAAAAAAAAAAAAAGTGAGTATTGAAGGCTAAGTTGTTCACCAATGGCTAGTGATTTTAATCAATTATTATCTATTGTCTTAGTCAGGTTTTCTATTCCTGAACAAACATCATGACCAAGAAGCAAGTTGGGGAGGAAAAGATCTATTCAGCTTACACTTCCACATTGCTGTTCAGCACTAAAGGAAATCAGGACTGGAACTCAAGCAGGTCAAGAAACAGGAACTGATGCAGAGGCCACAGAGGGCTTGTACTGGCTTGTTTCTACTGGCTTACTCAGCTTGTTTTCTTTTTCTTTTTTTTTAAAGATTTATTTTATTTATTATATGTAAGTACACTGTAGCTGTCTTCAGACAATCCAGAAGAGGGTGCCAGATCTCGTTATGGATGGTTGTGAGCCACCATGTGGATGCTGGGATTTGAACTTATCACCTTCGGAAGAGCAGTCGGGTGCTCTTACCCGCTGAGCCATCTCACCAGCCCTCAGCTTGTTTTCTTATAGAACCCAAGACTACCAGCCCAGGGATAGCACCACCCACAATGGGCTCTCCCCCATTGATCACTAATTGAGAAAATGTCTTACAGCTGGATCTCATGGACGCATTTTATCAAGGGAAGCTTCTTTCTCTGTGATAACTCCAGCTTGTGTCAAGTTGACACACAAAACCAGCCAGTACATCTATATAATGACACTTCCAAAAACAAACCAAACTAAACCCAATAACAGAATTTGTAGAGCTTCCAGAGAGTAGAGGAGCATGGGGGAGGGTTCTCAAGAGCAGTACACCTGGAAAAAGTATGGAAGCATGGCCTCTTGTAGCATATGCTTTACCCTATATATTTTTTCAGTTGTACCTTTGGTAATATTATAATGAACATACAAATGTAAGTAAAATGTTTTCTTGATTTTGTGACCTATCTCTGCAAATTCACTGGCCATCAGGAGAGGAGTGTGAGAACCTTGATTTATGGTCAGTTGGTCTGCCAGCTAGTTAAAAGCAAAAACAACCTGAGGCATGAGGCTGGCATCTGAAGTAGGGCAGAAGAGGGGAAGAGTTCTGGAGATCGAGCCTTCAACATGTAGGTGTTACCCCATCTTAAGGTGGTTAGTATCAAAAATGAATTATATTAGAGGACATGTTGGTGTCTGCTGTGGAATTGGTTGGCTGATGAGCAGAAAAAAAATCCCTAAAGAGTTGGTCATCGAGGCCTTCTAGCCTGTATTCTCAGGCTATGATGGGGAAACTGACTTTGTTTTTCCTCTGTATCTTCAAAACACAGGAGGAAAAAATCATAACATTTCCTCTCTAGTAATGTGATATTTATGACTTTGCTTTGTCCTCTGTGAAGTTCAAATCTCTATTAATATACATACATACATATATTATTATTTGGGGGTGGTGGTGGTTGAGACAGGGTTTCTCTGTGTAGCCCTGGCTGTCCTGGGCTCAGAAATCCACCTGCCTCTGCCTCCCAAGTGCTGGGAATAAAGATGTGAGCCACCACTGCCCAGCCATACATATATTATTTTCAAAACCAAAAATATTTTCTTACATAAAAGTGTATTTTTAGCTAGGTATGGTAATGTAAGCCCTTGGAGGCAGGAGAGTAGCCAGGCTCACCCTACCAAAAAAAAAAAAAAAAAAAAAAAGGAGGAGGAGGAGAAAGGAAAAGGAGAAGGAGAAAGGAGAAAGAAAGGAGAAAGAAAGGAGAAAGGAGAAAGAAAGGAGAAAGAAAGGAGAAAGGAGAAGGAGAAAGGAGAAGGAGAAAGGAGAAAGGAGAAAGAAAGGAGAAAGGAGAAGGAGAAAAATCCAAACTCAGGCCACAAAATCCCACTAATCCCTGAGCTTGCCCCAAGGTCAGGCTACATAATCCCTCCAATCCCAGGCTACCCTGCAAGAAACCCTGTGAAAGGCCTGCCTTCTGCTCAGTTCTCTGCTACTTCTTGCCTGTCCAATCAGAGGCAGCCACCTGCTTGTGCTTTTCCCTTCCAATAAATCTCTTGTGTGAGGTTTGTTTTGTGATGCTCCTTTGTGGTATTCCTTGGCTGCCAACTACCAGAATACCTTTCTCCTCTTAGCTGTAACACTTACAGCGGTGGTACATATTATGCATACATATACACCAGCACCCAGGAGGTAGAAGCAGAAGGGTCTGGAGTTCAAATCCATTGATTACATAATGAATTTAAAGACAGCCTGGGTTACATGAGACATCTTAACAAATAAATATGTTGTATTGTATTTCACCATAGAACTATTTCATAAAGTACAACAGAGTTGTATTTGTGGTAACATAATTTTATCCAAGTTATCCTTCATATCTGGACTCAGCAAAACCACTTAAAACCCAGCTGGAGTTATTCACTCAGACATTTCCCTGAAAGTCTGTCAGCTCCTTGCTCACATTTCAATCTCTAGCTAAATTGGGCAAATAAATTATTAGCACAGTGCTGGTAACTGTGAAGACAATTATTGTGGACATGCTTTTGGAATGTTTTGGAATGGATTTGGTAGCTCGGCAGAGAAGGAACTGAGATCAATCAATTAGGTTATGCCGAGGACTGGGTTTCTGGGTACAAGGACTGAGAAAAGAGTAACAGAAGTGGTCTCGAAGCAGAAGGCAGGGGCAGCTGGACCAATTGTCAGCCTAGGTGATTCAATTAGAAGATGAAAAAACAGAATAAGGAACCTGCCTAAGAAGAGAGCTGGTCTTAATCAACTGGGCTGGAAGTCTGGAATGATATTGTCTCTCAGAATTTGAGGAGGTTTGAAGAAAAGTAGAAAACTATAGAACACTCTGGATCCTCTTGGTCACAGCAGTTGTGCAAGAAATTAGGCCCATTAAAAATATCTAGTGTGGTTTTACAGAACAGACTGCTAGGCTAGGGCTAGGTCACTGCAAAGAAAAGAAGAGAGTAAGTAGACATTTAGGCAAGATACAATAGAAAGTCCATGTGACTGTTAGGACTATTAGTCATCTGAAAAAAGCATGAAATGGTAAGAGGCCCCTCAGAGGCGTGTGTGTGTGTGTGTGTGTGTGTGTGTATACTTGTGCACATGCAAGTGGGAAAAGTGGGTCCTGTTTCTGTGTGTGTAAGACATGGTCTTCCTATGTTGACAAGGCTCGCCTCACTAGCTGCAATTCCATGATGTAGACAAGGTTGGTTTGAACTCTGGATCCTCCTTCCTTGGCCTCCCAAGACTTACATATGTGTAGCATCATGCTCAGAACCATGGATTATTTCATTTGTTTTTTTTTAAAAAGACGTATTTATGTAGATGGTTGTTTTGTCAGCATGTATATCTTCATATCAGAAGAAGTTTGTGTGAATAACTCCAGTTATAAGGGACTACAGTTACAGATGATAGTGAAATGCCTCGTGGGTTCTGGGAACTGAACTGGGTCCTTTGGAAGTGCTCTTAACCACTGACCATCTCACCAAACCCAATGTTTCATTTATTAAGCAAACATTTAGCCAGATGCAGTGCCTCTAATCCCAGCAACTTGTGAGGCTTGGGGAGGAGGGTCTCTTTGTTCAAGAGTTCTGGCTGGAGCAATATAATGAGATCTTATTTCATAAACAAAACAGAAAAGAGTAAGCCAATAGTTAGTATTTACCAAGAGCTTAATATGTAGCAACATTTATGTCAAATGTTTAATATTTAGGGATAAACAAAACTGATGCAGACCTTGTCTTCTTGGAGACTTTGGACTAATTGGAGAGAGAGGATAAACAAATAATCATATGCATATTTTTCTGTTATGCTACTTCCTCAGGTTTACACACACACACACACACACACACACTCACACACACACACATGCACACACACACACATACACACATACTTTTATGTGGAAAGGCCATAGTAAGCTTAAAAAATTGACACTGGAGGAATGAATGGGAGGCTGCCTGGCACAGAGAGGGGAAATTTTTTTTTAAAATTTTAAAATTTTGTGTATTATTTTGCTCAAAGACAACATGAAGTCATAAACTACACTGTAATTAAATATAACTGTAATGGAAGAAGAAAAGAAGACATTCTCTCAAAGAAATACATAAAAATGTAGGTAACAGCTAGTTTGTGCAATTTTTTTTTTCTGAGTCAGGGTTTCTCTGTTTAGCCCTGGCTGTCCTGGAACTCACTTTGTAGACCAGGCTGGCCTCGAACTCAGAAATCTGCCTGCCTCTGCCTCCCGAGTGCTGGGATTAAAGGCGTGCGCCACCACATCCGGCTTTGTGCAATGTTTTATAGATCAAAGAATGTGGACTTCTTCCTAATAGTAACAGAGACCAATGTAGGATTTTAAATAAGAAATGGTGTGGCTGGGCAGTGCTGAAGCATGCCTTTATTTCAGAATCCTGGAGCCAGAGGCAGGAGAATCTGTGAGTTAGAGACCAGCAGTTTGGTCTACAGAGTGAGTTCTAGGACAACTAGGACTATGTAGTGACACCATATCTCAAAAATAAACAAACAAAACAAAAGCAAAAACAAAATAAATGGTGTGATAATATCTATAGTTATATGTGGTGGTTTGAATATGCTTGGCCCAGAGAGTGGCACTATTGGGAGGTGTGGCCTTGGAGGAAGTGTGTCACTTTGGAGGTGGGCTTTGACAGACCCTCCTCCTACCAGCCTGGTAATCAGTCTTCTCTTGGTTACCTTCAGAACAAGATGTAGAACTCTTAGCTCCTCTAGCAGCATGCCTGCCTGGATGCTTCCATGCTTCCTGCCTTGATGATAGCATACTGGACTTCTGAGCCTGTCAGCCAGCCCCAATTAAATAGTGTCCCTTATAAGAGTTGCCTTGGTCATGGTGTCTGTTCTCAGCAAATGGAAACCCTACTAGGGCAGTCATAGAAAAATCATGTGGGATGGCTCTGTGGAGGAGGGAATAAAGGGGAGCAACATGGCAATCTAGATGAAAGACTTTGCAATGGAATGCATATAGAAAGGAAAGATGCTAGAAATGACTACAGGTGTGTATCAGTGTCTAGAACACAGTGCTGATTGCTGGGATGATGAATGAGCGGAAGAATAAGCAAGCTTGAGGAACTTAACACTCCAGCCAGTGTGCAGTTCAGTGATAGAACACTTGCCTAACATTCCATCCCTGGCACTGCCCAAAATTAAAAAGGTAAAAGAATATAGACTATAAATTCATATTTGGATTTACTGATCTTGGGATGCCTCTGTGGTATAAAAACCAGGTGGATATATAAAGTTCACAAGAGCTGACTGGAAAAATGAATCTGTATATCATGATAAATGGATAACATCTGAAATCAAGGGTGTAGCTGAAATATACAGATCTATAGAGATCACAGAAACTAAGGGGGAAAAGATTAATAAGAGATGTCCACATTGCAAAGTCAGACAGAGCAGGGGAAATATTTAGGAGTAAGTGAGCAGAACTATTTCAGTTAGCTAAGCAATCCCTGGAGTTTACAAAATGGCTTCCTTAGCTGTTCACTAACTCTCAGTTCACACCTATTGATTTAAATGTAAATTACATTGAATTAAATTGTTCTTATATAAGTTTGTTGATTTGACTATTTTAGCCTTCTCATAAAAAGAATGAGGAGGAGGAGACTGACCTTCTGGTAACAAGTCAAAGTAAATGACACTTTAGTATGATGTGGGATCTTCCCCAGGGTGACAGAAGATAAAATAGAAGGAGTATCTTTCATTAATAATTATTAATCAAGCCACAGATGAAGCACACAATTAGTTAAATAAGAAATATCGGGGAGGGAGTATGCCTCCTTGAAATTTTGTTCAAGTTATAGATTCAGTGAAGCTATGTATTGTTTTAAGTTGCTTAATGCATTGTATTAGGTCCTCAAACATAATAAAGGTTATTTTGAAACTTAAAAAAAAAAAGAAAGAAATATCACACCATTTCTTATTTAAAATCCTCTACTATTACTATTAGGATAAATCCACTCTAAGCCATTTCAGGAAATGGCTTTTTCTCATGAGTCTACATAGTGATACATCCTAAGGGAGCTTTGCCGGCTGAGGAACCAGCTCCCCGACTCCTGTTCCCTGAGTAGGGCTCCTGTAGCTAAAGTTGCCATTGGCTTGCTGAGAATGACCTGAGTTCTTGATCCTTTTGCTTCCAGTTCCCAGGGACTAGGACTGGCCACTAGGTGGCCACTGTATCTTGTTCTTTTGTTCTTAAACATCTTTTTGAACTATAAAAGTGCAAATACTGACTATAGAAAGAATACCAACGCAATAAAAAAAAATAAAAACCAAACCAAACCAAACCAAAAAATCCACCAGTCATAGCTTACTGCTATTAATGACTGGGCCATGGTGGCACATGCCTTTAATCCCAGCATTTGGGAGGCAAAAGCAAGTGGATCTCTATGAGTTTGAGGCCAGCCTGGTTTATAGATCAAGTTCCAGGAAAGCCAGGGCTACACAGAGAAATCCTGTCTCACACCTCACGCATGCCCCGCCCCCCAAAAGAAAGAAAGAAAGAAAGAAAGAAAGAAAGAAAGAAAGAAAGAAAGAAAGAAAGAAAGAAAGAAAGAAGACTAAGAGTTATTCATAGGTGTTTGGACAAAATGAATTGAGTAATGTTAAATTAGTACAAGAGTAGAAAAATTCCAACCTCTTAAAATACAACACAGAAGAATAGTAGATATGAAAAGCTAATTTTTCTAAGTCAAGAAAATGTTAAACAATTACCGTTCACTTGGTTGATTTCTGAGTTGGAGGACAGAATCTCATCTGCCAGCTTTTGTGCAGTAGGAAGAACTTCAGTGTGGTGTGCTGTGATTAAATATTGAATAAACTTCTGGAGCTGGTCCCTGTTCATCTGGAAAAGGGTTTCTGAGATAGGAAGACGAAGTTTGACCTGGTCTGGTTTCCGGATCCGGTAGAGAGAGAGTGCTACCACGTGAGCGCAGTAGAATATGTCCTTATTCCCACAGCCGCAGCTCACAGATGTGATTTTGCATCGATCAAAGCTGATTGCAACTTTGTAAGTCACTGCTGGCTCAGAAGCAGTGGCTGATTCAGTGACTGTGCCACTCAGATGGAAGCCTAAAGAAACAAAGAAAAACATCCTGCTTAGAGAGTCTTTAGGGGTTAGTCAATTCACAATTCATCCAGCATCTTCTATACAGGTAGTGAGATCTGCCTGGATGACAACAAGCTCTGTGAGTTAAACTTACGTACTGTCCTGAAGGAATACACAGTCTAGAAACACAAGAATCCTTTATCTTGGAATGAATCTCTTGGACTTTAAATCTCTTGGACTATAAAAACTTTTTATATACTTTTGTACATATTTTTCTGGAAGGATATAGTTCATAGTTTTCATTGCAGTCTCAACTGTTTAATAAATAACTCTTTTTTTTTTTTTTTTTTTTTTTTGGTTTTTTCGAGACAGGGTTTCTCTGTCTAGCCCTGGCTGTCCTGGAACTCACTTTGTAGACTAGGCTGGCCTCGAACTCAGAAATCCGCCTGCCTCTGCCTCCCGAGTGCTGGGATTAAAGGCGTGCGCCACCACGCCCGGCTAATAAATAACTTTTAAATGTTAGGAATAATTCTTGTAGTAGATTTTGAACTTAAAATTGTGATAAAAACAAGTTGACAACAACACTAGTATAATCTAGAATCCTGTGAGTACTATAGATGAGAGAGAAAAAAGGAGGACAGAAAGAAGAGTAAGTATGTTTAAGGACATTTCATCCTTAAACACACAATTCCAAAATGGTGGCCATATGGAACAACCAAAAAGCAAGAAACCCAAGATACTCTATTCACAAGGCCCACAACACCAGTAACTGAATACACAAAGAATGCTTAATTTATTTTTTAAAAAAGGCATTGTGTAGTCTGGGATGTTTCTAACTCACTATGGAGTCAAGGATGACCTTGGAACCCTGATCCTCCTGCTTCCACCTCTCTGAGTCACAATGGGATTACAGTGTGTGCCTCTACCCCCCAGGCTCAAGCTTGTGCAGCAAGCACTCTACCAGCTGAGCTATCTCTTCAGTTGGAATACGGTGTTCTCTTAACAAAAGAACAGAAACACCAAACATTGCTCAAAACTCATGGGGAAGACCAACTGCTTTACAAAGTTTTCTAGGCATCTCTGTGATGATTCTTCCCTCACATTTTCCTCAATGGCACACACCTGCAAAAATCAAAAAACAAAACAAAACAAAA
>CACVCL010031823.1:0-25030 GCA_902729485.2 Mus minutoides | reverse complement strand
TTTGGTGGCTGATTATGGGAGGGATCCCTGGCAGCCGCCGTCACTGGTTGGTCCATCCTTTTGATTCAGCTTCACACATGATCTCTGTAGCTCCTTCAGTGTGTGCTTTGTTCTTAATTCTAGGAAGGGGCACAGAGACCACATTTTGAACTTCATTCTTCTTGAGATTCATGTGTTTAGTAAGTTGTATCTTGGGTACAAGGAATTCTTTTTACAGTAGGTTTTTCCACTTTGGTTGGAAATCCAGAAAGCATTCAGAATTTTTACTAGCAGGGAGATCTTTCTCTAGTAGAAAGCTAGCTGTCTCAACCAGAGAACTTTTTGAATAGCAAGAAAAAGCTCCCTATAGCAGAGCAGAAAACAGAGAGAACAATCTGGAAAGCCCTCTCAGCAGAAGATAAGTCACCAGCTTGGACCCACAATTTGACTTGAGTCATTTGTTTTTGCCACTCCCAGGCACCATTTCCTCAGAACCCCTCTCCAACCAGAGGCTGGTATTTGGTAGTTATCTATTAGCTCCACAGGTATTGTGCTTTTTGGACATGCAACCAAGCTCTGAGTTTGATGCCTATCACCACAGAGAAATTAAACCAAGAATTGTGGAACACACCTGTACTCTCAGCACTTCAGAGGAAGAGACAAGATACTCAGAGGTTTAAGGTCCTCCCCCAGCTACATAGCAAGTTCAAACCAAATGTACACTACATAAGAACCTCCATCGCAATAAAAGGTTAATTCGTTAAAAATGGAAATTTATTTTTAGAGTCATATCAATTGAAGTTGCTCTATTTCCAGCAAAATAAATTTTGTGAATGCAGAGGAGCCTATGATTCTTTTGTTTGGTTTCCTTCATGGTATTCTCTCCTTATCTTTCTTTTGCTCTAGATATAACTTATCCCTCAGGTTTGTATGTATGTACTGGGATTTTTGATGCCCTCTTTTTTCTCCCCCAGCTTTTAACTACCACAATTTACATATCTAGCTGAACTGTTCTATCTTCAAAGGCTATTTCTCTCTATTTTTTTTAATTGTTGAGAATGGGCATTGCCATGGTGTCTTTCTGAAGAAACAGAGACAAGTATAAACTCCAGGGATAGTGCCTGAATGTCAAACTCAAGATTCATGACCTTCTTTGGGTCATATCTCTCTTCAAAGCAGAGTGAGAAAGAGCACTGTGACCCACTTCTTATCAAATACACCTTTCTTTTAATGTCTTAGAGTTTCAATTGTTGCGATAAAACACCATGACTAAACAAAACTTGGGAAGGAAACCTTGTAATTTGCATAAGCATGACCCTGGAAGCAGGAACTGAAGCAGAGGCCATGGAGGAACAATGATTATTGCCTTGCTCCTTCAGGCTTTCCCAAGTCTATTTAAATTGTTTTTTTTTTTTTTTTTTTTTTTTTTTAAATATATACCTCTGGACTACCTGCCCAGTAATAGTACCACATATAATTGTCTGAGTGTTCCACATCTGTCTCTGAGAAAATTAATATTTGAAGACACCTTTTAAATTGAGGTTCCCACTTCTCAAATGACTCTAGCTTGTGACAGGAAAACTATAGCCAGATTATTAGCTTCTGGGTTTTGTGGTACCATAAAGAAGGGTAGGACCTTACCTGGTGTGTTAAGCAGGCGTGATCTCCTACAGTAGTATGTTACCTCCTGTTCACAGTGCTCTGAGCCATCAATCAGAGCCACCAGCTGCTCCATACTCCCACCATAATTTAAGTTCATGGCATAGGGCTTCTCGGTGTTGGAACTCTGTACCCAAGTCAACTGTGTGTTGTTGTGCTCAACCATTGTCCAGATCTTGTCCTCTGCACAAATAAAAATGCAAATCAGGAGAAGTTAGAAGTAAAGCCCAAACAAGAGTATATAAAAATGAGTCATCAAAGAACAAAGTAGCCTCCACCTGAGTACTTTATACAGACAATGGTACAAACACATTCTAGTCCTTATAGAAGAACCACAGACATTCTTTTTTATAGGGTTCTACCTCAGGTTAACAAGAGTCAATTAGCCATAGGGTTAATGCTTATGAATCCTTATTCTATATGCATCATACTCTGCATTTAATGTCCATTATTGTTTTAAAAATTGACAAATAGAATCTTCTTCCTTATCCATAAGGAGACTGAAAGAAGACTTTCTAAAGTATGCCAAAGTATACTGATACTCAACTTTCTCAAATGAAATGACATTTTGAGGTATTTTATACAATCACGTTAAACTTTAAGCAAACCTAATATTATTTAATACATACTAAGAGATAAATGCTATATATAAATAGTTGCCATATTGTATTGCATAGGAAATTTTGACAAGATAAGATACCTGTGAAAGTTCACTATAAACCCAGTACCAGTGGTAATTGTTTTAGAGAACCATTAAATATCAGGTTGAAAAGAACACCTACATAATAGAAATGATAACACAATAAGCATCTGTAAATGAACTCATTATTATCCAGGATGAAACACTACTATGTAAGCATACAGATCTGAGTCTTAAACTCTGGCCTGTCAACATAGGAATTGTGGTGAGTTCCATGTTCATGTGCAACTTCAAAGAAAAAGAAAATGGAGGATAGGAATGGCATCTAAATTTATCCTATAACTTCATTATGTGTGCACACAGATTTAAGGCATAAATACACACACAGACACACACACACACACACACACATGTCCTCATACACAAATGCAAACATAAAACAACAGACATATAGTTAGATCATTAGAATATTCATGTGCATAAAATATAAAATACCATTCATACCAATGACCTGGTATGAGAAAGAAGGTTGTTTGTGTCTAGATCTACACTAATGAGCCAACTATGTGTGATAAAGTTCTGAAACATCATTCACAGATGTTACTATATGGTATTAAGTGAACCACAATAACAGTCAATTCCTTTCCTACAGGGCTGTCAGCTTTCTAGGATCTGCATGAAAAAGTATGCTGAATTATTGTATGTCTATGTACAAACACATGATAAAATATATTCTGCAACTTTTCTAAAAGGTTGACCACATTTGAGGAAAAGGTTGTTGTGGTAGTTTGGGTCCTTTAGTCGCATATATTTTGATACATGTCTCAGTTGTTAAAACAACTTGGGGTAGATTACAAGATATGGCCTTATTGGATAAGGTGTGTGACATGGGTGTTCTATGAAGCTTCAATAGATTTGCACCACTCTAAATGAGCTTCCTGATATCTGCAGGCAGTTTTGAGATAGGAAATCTTAGATGTTCCCATTGCGATGCCTTTGCTCTGATACCATAGACTCTAAACCTTAAAAATAAACCCAGTTAAATGCTTTACTTTATAAGTGGCCCTGGTCATGCTCTTTTTAGTATAGCAACAGAAAAATAACTGATAAGAAAAAAAGTAATGATTCAGCTGTCGGCTATTTCATTGACAGGCCTGGCTGTAAACTTTTTTGGAAGAATGAAGACTTTGGAACTTTGTACTAGAAAAATAATTGAATGTTCAATGGAATGCCTTAGCAAGAGTTTTGAAGACAGTAGTGCTGAGAGCAATATATAGTATGGAGTCCCAGCTCAAGAAGGTTCAGAAGGGAAATCTACTAGCAACTGGGATGGACACAATTCTTGTGTTGTTTTGGCAAAGGATGGGACTGCTTTCTGCGTTTATCTTAAGATTCTTCCTGAGGTTAAATTTAAAGTAATGATCTAATTTCAAGACCACCTATAGTTGGCTCTGTTTTGTGGTTATAAGTAATTACTCCAATGCAGGTCTATAAGAAAGATGAAAAAGCAGACCCAAAAGAAGTAGAAAATGTACAGATTGAAAAGAAAGGGGCCCTAGGTAATATAACGCTGAAGCAAACGCCTGGGCTAAAAACTTAACTTAACTTAAATTTTAAAAGCTTAATAAAAGAACAGATCTGCACTAGAATAAAGGAAGGATGCCTCCAGGGTTAGACCTCTGTCAGACAAGCTTCCAACTTGGGAAAATAAAAGGCCTAGGGTAGTGCTTCTCAACCTATGAGTCCTGACTCCTTTGGGGGTCAAATGACCATTTCACAGGCATTACATATCAGATATCATGCATATCATATACTTAGATAACAATTCAAGACAGTAGTAAAATTATGAAGTAGCAATGTAAATAATTTTATGATTGGAGGTTACCACAACATGAGAAACTGTATTAATGGCTCACAGCATTAGAAATAATGGCCTAAATGGTTTTCTGCTCCTAAAAAGGAATAACAAAAATACACACTTCAAATGTAATTCAGTGAGATCACACTTCAAACAAAGTGGTAGCCAGACTTAGTACTATCATCTAAGTAGTTCTTGTTTTAATGTTATGAAGGATGCAGGAGCAAAGATGTTGTGGATACTTCTGCTCTGTTGAAGAGTACTGCTGAAACCAAAGTGTTACAGAGAAATTTGTGAGTGAAATCTCTAAGAGGGCAAGATGCTCTGAGAGGCCATTCTTGATTACTATAGAGGTAATCCCTTGTTTATGTTGACTATATAAAAAAGCTAGAGGTGCTAGAGCCTTGGGATATTTTCCCAAGAGAACTGAGCATAGACAGTATATACTGATTGAAAGAGCTTTATTTTGCCACAGCAAAGCTGGAAGGGTAGTTAAACATGGACTGTGGGATTTAAAGTTTGCCCTGCTGGCTTCATTTGTTGGTTTGGTCCAGTATTTCCCCATAATGTCCCCATCTCTCTCATTTGGAATGGTAATGTATACATGTATACTCTGTGTGATTGTATGTTGCAAGTATGTAATTTTAGTTTTGTTTTTTGTTTGCTTTACAGGAGGTGTGTGGGTCCATGTTCTGCCTTACAAATGGTGTTTGTGAATAGAGTTCATGCAGAAGAAATGACAAGGTGCTAGGCTATGTTCCATCCTCACTGTCATTGGGTACTTGGCTCATAGAATGCCCACACCTGCTCTGGGGATACCAGATCACAGCTTAAGATGGTGACCCCAGCCTGAGTGAGAAATGTGCACAGTGATGTAGAGGTTGTAATTCCCATGTTCTCAGGCACCCAGACACAGCTGGGGACCTCAAGTAGTTAGGACTGGGTCTGTGCTGGATGACCCAGGAGCAGGGGGAGGGGGAATCTGGCTTAGTTCAGGTATGTGAGTGTCCAGTGAAAAGATGGGCCTTCTGCTGGAGTCCTAAGTGGCTGCTTGACAATAAAGGCTTCCCCCCAAGCCAGTTTTTTAATGAGAGATACAGTCCTTGCTTTTCCAAATTTTTAATTCATGATGAAAAATGAATGCATAGAACTTACTCATGGTAGACCAAAGATGAAATATCGTTTGCAGGAAGAAATTTCCAGGAAGGGAAACTTAGTTGCTAAATTCTCCTAGCTATGTCATTAGCTTCGAGAACTCTGAGCTCTATGCTACCTGACTAGTTGTAATCATGCTCATGTAGTGTTTCCTGGTCACATGCTCCAGGTCACATGCTCCAGGACAGGAACCCAATAGGGAACAAATTTGAACATCTACCATGCTCAGGTATGAGAATTGTTGGGATTTCTTAATCTGCTCGACCTTCCCAGTTTCTGCCCCCCTCTGGTGACACGGTTCCACTTGCACCACAGAGGTGGGTATTAAGAAATTGAAATCATACAGCTGTGAAGACTTGCCTTTATTTCTGTTGGACTGCTTTTTGGTTCTGTATTGAGAAAAGATGTCACTTCTTCCTTTAAGGCTGTTTGGTAATATATATATATATATATATATATATATATATATATATATATATATATATATATATATATATATATGGAATTTTGTTTTTAAAGAAAAGCATTCAAGTATGATGATATACTATCAGTGTTTTCACCATTCAAAGTGCTGTTTAGTAGTTGAAACTTAAAATTATTCAATGTCATTTAATAAAGTGACCAAAATGTGTTGTGTTCTTTATTGCAAAAAGAAAAAAAAATGCTTTGAAGCTCAAAGGAGACATTGGAACTTAAAAGTATAAATTTTGAATAGCTTTAGGGATTTTAAAAGTTGGCATAAATGTATTTTGCGTTATGAGATATGTAACAAGCCTATCAGAGCCATGGAGAAGAATGTGGTAGTTTAAATGATAATGGTTTGTATAATTTCATTGTTTGAGTAATTGGTATCCAGTTAATAGAACTGGCCCAGAAGGCTTGTGAGTTGGGACCTTGATGGGTGTGGTGTGTCACACGGATCAGTTTTAAGATTCAAAACTATCTCATCTTTGCTAGAGTATTTATCCAATTCTTGCTTGTGCTTTTGAGATGTGAGATCCCACGTATTCTTGCTGCCATGTCTTTGTTGAATCTTTATGGAATCGAATCCTCTGAGGTCATATGCCCATTTAAAAGTTTTCTGTTAAAAATTTCTTTGTGCATAGGTCTTTATCACACCAATAGAAAAGGAACTAGTAAAGATGTATGAGAATGACAAATGTTTCGAGTTGTTATAAGTGTCCTGAATATTACAATTAAGTGAGGGATTCCATGCAATCTATGAGAGACAGAGTTGTTATCACTGAAGTAGATGGAGTAAGAGTGAAGCCTGATCAGTGGAGAAAGACTCATCTTTTCTACAAAGGCTGAGAAAGAGGGTATTTTCTTCAAGAAAATATAAGAAACTGTTCTTGAGTTGAGACCTTTTGGAATAACCTTTATACCATGAAGAAATTGTTTATTATGGCTATTTGTGTTAGGTACTTCCAAATCTATTCTCTTGTGCATGTGTTGTGTAATGTTCTCTATTCAAGTCAGAAGTTTTAATATCAAATTGCACATATAGGATCTGGAGAGTTGTCTCTGTGGCTAAATTCTTGCTACTCAAATATAAAAATTTGAGTTTAGCCCCACCCAATATATGTGAAAACACTAAATGTGTGGCATGTGCTTGTATTCTCAGCACAGTAGAAAAGGAAAGTCCAGAATTTCAGGGCTCCCTGGCCAGCTAGCCTAGCCAAATCAGTGAGCTCTAGGCCAATGAGTGACTTTGGGTCAGAACATATGAGGAATAACATTTGAAAATATCCACTGGCCTCCACACATTCTTCCACACATGAATACCTATAAAATAATACATAAATTGACAGCATTTTAACATTAATAACTATTAAATGCCATTAAAATGTGTCATTTCCCTATTTTTTTCTCAGCTTGTTTATCCTTGGAGTAGAATTTGCCACCTTTCTTGACCAGCACTACTTGGTGAATTAAGTTTAGAAAGAAAATGTAACTTAAAAAACAGTTTCATATAAGGCTGGGAGATGCAGCCCAAGAGTCCACTCAATGGAGCCATCTTCTGTTGCTGTTTTCCAGTCAATTTACTGCTGAGGAAGATGGTAATCCAATATGGGAGTTCCCTGTAAATTACTGAAGGAGGTTAAGAAATCTATATCAAAATATGGACCTGTGTCTCCTTATGTAATATATTTGCTGGATAGCATGGCCACATATTGGTTGATACCACGGGACTGACAGCAGGTAGAAAATTCAGGCGGGCAATTTTTGTTGTGAAAAATGGAGTCTGAGGAGGTTAGTAAAGAATTATCCTTAAAACAAGAAGAAAATAAGGAAGCTGCATATGAGACATTGGCTGGAATAAGGCCATTTTTTTCACCCTATGTTACAATTAAGGATAACAAAACAAATTTGATAGTTGTCTCAAGCCCTACTATTACTGCCTGGAATAAGTTATCCTCCTATGAGTCAAAAAACCTAGGCTTAGACAGACATCAAGCAGGGCAGAGAAGAGCCTTACACTGACTTTGTGACACATCTAATGGATACAGTCACACACACACACACACACACACACACACACACACACACACAATCCCTAAAGAAGAAATGGCAGGTATATTGTTAACACAATTGGCTTATGAAAATGCTAATAAAACCTGCAGAGACCTGTTTAGGCCTCCAAGGTATTATGGAAATATTACAGATTTTGTCTACTTCTATGTTGACTTTACACCCTCAATGGCACCAAGGACAGTGGTGGCAGCTTTTCAGTGGCTTTCTCCATTTCAAAATGGGGGGGTGGAGGGGGATGGCTAGAGAGATTGCTCAACAGTTACAAGCTGCTCTTCCAGAGGTCTTGAGTTCAATTCTCACAAACACAAGGTGGCTTACAGTCATCTATAATGAGTTGTGATGCCATTTTCTGGCACACAGGTATACATGCAGATATACATAAAATAAATAAATCTTTTAAAAAGGAATTTTAAAAATTGTGGATACCTTTTCTCATATAATTATGGCTTCTAGATGGACAGGAGAAGTTGTTAGGGATGTGATACGACAGAGGTGAATGGTTAAGCCTGGAATAAGCACCCTGACTATACCTATCTCCATTCCATAATATTTAACATTAAAACATTGTAACATCTTACAGAAATGAACTCAATAGAATGAAGGAAGTATAAGTTTTNTGTGGATACCTTTTCTCATATAATTATGGCTTCTAGATGGACAGGAGAAGTTGTTAGGGATGTGATACGACAGAGGTGAATGGTTAAGCCTGGAATAAGCACCCTGACTATACCTATCTCCATTCCATAATATTTAACATTAAAACATTGTAACATCTTACAGAAATGAACTCAATAGAATGAAGGAAGTATAAGTTTTACTACTGAATATTAAACAAGTAAAACTCCTACATCAACATTAAGATGTTAAACTAACTGCAGAACTAAATGAAAAAATAGTAAGTAATAATAAGTTAAGTAATTCCTGATGACATTGTTTTGTCTGACTATGAACTCTTAGCAGATTTCAATCTAAGGATGAAAGCTAAAAGATGCTCAAGGGAGTCTTAAACTCTGGCATTGGCTCTGATACTATAGATGTGATTCTGAGCCTGTTTGTTGGGTGCAGAACAATGGAGTAAATGAGAAAGTATATTGATACCATGGAGCAAGTCTCACAGAAGAGAGACACAGCGGGTAGAAACACAAAT
Source organism: Mus minutoides (assembly GCA_902729485.2). NCBI lineage: Eukaryota > Metazoa > Chordata > Mammalia > Rodentia > Muridae > Mus > Mus minutoides. The sequence continues at coordinate 16,057 of CACVCL010031823.1, read as the reverse complement.
CAGGAGAATTTTAACGGTTTGTGCTTTAGACAAGAGGAAAGTTCAGTAAACTTGTAATGGCTAATATTTTTAGGATCTAGTAGACAAGGCTCTGAGCATGACAGAGAGGAGGTTTCTGGACGGTGTTAACTGACATAGAAAGACTTCTATGAGACTGGCCTATGTTATATACTGTTGTTTCAGACTTCATAAAAAGGCAAAAGGTCAAATGCAAACTGGCTTTCATCTGTCTCTGTTTCTTGACTACAGAGGCAATGTGTATAACCCTCTTATACACCTGCCACGATGGATCCTCAAACTGTGAGCCCAAATCAACACTTCCTTAAATGAGTTTTGTCAAGCATTTGTGACAGAACAACCTTTGATAAATGCATTGCTGTAGAAATCAGCAAGATGCTCCAAGGGGCATGCACAATTAACACAGGAACTGAATGATGGGATATTACTAGCTGTATATAAATAACTAACACTGAAACAAGTACTAGGGTCAGTGAGATGGGTTATCAGATACAAGTGCTTGTCATGATTTTTTTGTTTATCATAGACAGGGGAGGGGGATGGTAGAGGGAGAGAGAAAGAAACAGAAAGAGAGAGAAATACATAACAGATAACAGAGAGAGGGGGGAGGGAAAGAGAGACAGAGGAGGGAGAAATGTTTTGTAAATGTTAGTATAATAACTTCTGATAAGTTCACAAAATCTGAGGACATGCTAGGGAACTGGCATTTTTGCCATGTCTCTGCAGGAAATACCGGAGGTATTTGAATCAGGATAAGTCATCCTCACAGTTGAGAGATCTGGTGCACTAATTCAGCCAAATGATAGAGTTGAGCATCCTCAAAATGAAACAGTCTGACACCATGTTTTTGCTAAGAGGAAGTTTCAAGGTTAGACAAGAGGTTTACTTGTCAGTGTCCTAACAGCGAATAAATAATCAAAACTACTGCATGGGAAATTTGTATAATTTTTGGATACTCTTCACAAAAGTCTATGTCATGGAAGACAACTGTGAAGTTAATTTTTAGAAGACCCTAGATAATTAAGAAGGTGACACTGGCCTGGAAAGTAGGGCCACAGTCTCCCTGACTGGTGTTATAGATGGGATATAAGTGAGGAGAAAATTAAATAGGAGTACTTTCTTGAGTGTGACTAACAGGCTTCACTGTAACACACAGACTCACCACCATGCATGATTGATAGCTCTGGACCTGAAAGACAAAAAAAGTCTTTCTTCTCTTTCATTTTCTCCCAAATTTGTGTTACAACAACTAAAGACAACTCAGACACAAGAAGAACAAACTAATAGGGTCTACAGAGATGGCTCACATAGTAAAGTGCTTCTTTCATAAGCTCAAGGACCTGAGTTTGGACCACACAATCTGTCCTGAGAGGCAGTGACAGAACAACCTGGAGCTCACTGGCCTATAAATATGTGCAGAAGTTACTCTCTTCATTTTTGATATGAAAAATATCAAAAGCAACTTAAAGAAGGTAGGCTTCTTTTGGCTCAGAGCTCAATGGTGCAATCTCTCATGGCACAGATTTCATGAAAGCAAGGAATTCATGGAAGCAGAAGCTTGAGAAAGCTGATAGTATCACACCCATGTCAAGAAGCAGACGAGAAGAATGCTGAAATATTCTCAGTCTTTTTGCTACTTTTTGGATTTTAGCACATCAAATGTCACCTCCACTTTAGCATGAGTCTGTACACCTTAGGTAAGGCAATCTAGAAAACCTCACAGTGATATGTACAATGTGTTTTTTTTTCTCCTAGATGATTGTAAACTGACAAGTTGACAACATTAAGCATTATAGCACATTGAACATAATGTTTCTGACTTACATTCACACTTATTTAATAAGCAGTACCAGGAACAGAGCTAGAGAATGACATTTGAAACTCTCTTCCAAGTTCATGCTTTATATATAATTGTGCATTAAGAACCTCACATTTATAATCTTTTCTTTCATTCCTCAGAAATGTATCACATCCATCTTACATAAGAGGGAAGCAGCAGTGAGTGTTGTATTGGAGACCTCTGCTATGTGCAGTCCTTTCGGAAGGTCTGGTGAGCAACGGAAGGAATAGTACAAGTTGAATTTTGCATGTTAGGGCACATGACCACTCTGTACATCAGACTCACTGTGAAACTGAGCACTTAGGCATCACAGTCACAACCTCACAATTCCAGGGGTTTATTCAACTAGAGGCAAGATGTTTAGCAGGTGAGATTTCTGTACTTTCCTCGTTAAAACAGAGACAATGCATCTTCTTCATACAAGCAGTGTGAAACAGTGCCATCTCCTTTTTGAACCTCAGGCTAATTGGTGCTCTGTAACTAACAGCTAATTCTACTACACACCAGCTCAGGGACTAGAGACATGATTCAGTGGGCAAATAGTATCTGTTGGCCAAACTGAGGACCTGACTTTAAATCCCCATTAACCACATAAAAAGCCAGACATAGCCACCTGTGCTTATAACTTTGTGATGCATAGTCAGGGGGGATTTAGAGACTTTCTAATCAGTAGTTTATTTCCAAGTTCAAGAGAGGCCCTCTCAGATCTGTTGTGTTTTTCTGACATCTTTGCATACTTCTGCTGACACATGCTCACATACCTGTGTATGTATACACCATACAGGAATATACCACATACGTATAAAATCCAACAGACATATGCATAAAATTTAGCTCAAAAGGCAACTAATCAAAAATACCCTGAATGACCATAGTTCTTGGTTCCCTGGTACACTTCTCCTCATTCCATTTCTTCTGAGTTTTATTTCTGTTCCATCAATGGCTTCCCAATTTTCCACACCAAATTTAAAATATTTCTGTACTGCACTGTCTGCTCTCTAAAAAAATTGTTTTGAGGACAAGAATTCACTTTGTGATTTTGGTATTCAACTCATCAATATTAGAATATAATTTGTGTGAATTAACTTTTGCATAATTGACTAAAGGAATAATGCATAAAAAACTCAACTCATAAAAACAAATGAGGAAGCAAGTAAATAAAAATTAACAAATACATAATTTATTAGAGATTCACAAAACAATCTGAGGTTTGGAGAGATAGTTCTGTTGGTAAAGTGTTTTCTTGGTGAGTATAAAGACCAGAGTTCCATCAGTAGAAACAGGTAAGAAAAGTCAAGCGTGATGGTGCTGAGTTGAAACAAACAAGACGACTCCAAGAGCTTATGGCTGGTGAGGCCAGCTGAATAAGTGACCACCAGGCCAATGAGGAATGTGATTTATTTATTCAAAACAAAGGTAGGTGGCAGCAAAGGAAGAATGCTCCACATTGTTCTGGCCCCCACATGAAGGCAAACACACACAGACACACAGACACAAACAAACATTCAAAGATAGCCTGATGGACAGAAAAGCACACACAATAAGTAGACTTTTTGAAAAGTTAATTTAATTTAAATAGTTAATGTATTTATGAGTTTTTAATGACAAAAAGAGATTTATTCACTGCTTGAACTTTGGTACTAAGCCCAATCAACATTAGAAAGTAATTTGCATGAATTAACGTCTACATAAATGAATAATGCATCAATAAATGAGCATATCTGAAATATACAAGGAAGGAATAAATAAGAGAGTTGACAAATAGATAAATAAATAAAAGATTAATAATTTGAAAAATGTGTGGGTAAATACAGAGAAGAATGACAGTCCAATGCCTAATAATCAAAAGAACTCAGATTTCTTCACCTCATTCCTCTGCTCCAGTGTGGTTGGACTCAACTGGCCATGCTAAACGGAAGTATGAAAGGAATTTCTCTAAGTGGCTGTTAAAATTCTTGGCCATTTGAAGGTGAGAGTGTTTTAATTTCGGTGTAATGGCACAGCTTTATGACTTAGATGTTTTGTTTAATGGATCAATTTAGCCGAAGATTATGCCATCTGCTAGCACTGAGAGACTACTTCAAAGCAGAAGCTTCGGCATATATACATGTAGAAACCAATCCAGGCTTTAGCCTGAGAGACAAGCAGCCTAGAAGCACCATGTAGTCCACAGTTTGAGTAACAGCATGACGAATATAAAGTTGCATCTTCTAACTGGAGGATGGATGTCTTAGAGTTCTTTGGAAAACCCTTCATTACTGAAAGCAAACTGTCCTTCTGAAATGTTAGCCAGAATAGCAAAAACACTAGTATTATCCCAAGTAATAAATTTGCAAGTTAAACACAGTGAATCTAACCAAGAAACCAAACATCTCCAAGGATGAGCTATGGCCACTGTTAATGAGGACACTGGTCCTACTTTCAGGGAGGGTAGATATAGTGAGGAAAGTAAGGCAAGATAGAAAGTCAGAGAAAAATGAAAAAGACATGAGATTGACAAAGGGAACCTCACCTGGGAGACTGGTTGATTTTTGGAGAAGCCAGAACTAGAGTACAGTGGATAATTCCTATAGGCCTTTCTCTCTTTCTGCTGAAAAGCCTCAATTTTCCAAGTCTTTCAACAGAAACACTTTATGTAACTCAAATGGCTCCAGATATTAGCTTTTCCAATTATAACCTCCCCAAAGATACATCTATAGCCACCCTAAAATTTTACTCCTTGGAAGAAAAAACAGTGGATAAGGTCTTTTAACACTCCTTTCAGATGTACCATGAGAGCTAGCAAAATAATATATAAAGTCAATGGTAAGGCACTCAATATTTACTCTTCATTATAAGTCCATACTCATATCTGGATATGTCCTGTTCTTTCTCTGAGAGCCTCAATCTGTCCAAATAACCCTGCTTAAAATTTTTATTAAAATAGTATTGCAAGAGGAGAGTTAAATAGCACAGTGGGAAAAAGCACTCGTTTTCAACTTTAATTTCTGGGATGCACATGATAAAAGGAGAAATTTTACTGTTGAAGTTTCTCTCTGACTTCTATTCCTTCTCAAACCCTTACATTCACAGAAGTAAAATATGTGAGATGAAAATCGTCATCCCTGCCAGACACAGACAAAAAAAGAGACAGAGGAAGAACTACCTATAGTACAGTCTCCAACATTTCCAGAATTAATTTGTCATGTTTTGTCTTTGTAGTAGAATGCCCAAATAGTTCTCTTCACCTTGACTCCAACTTTACCCAAAGAAGGAATGTTTTTTTTTGTTTTTTTTTTAAACATGGACTTGGCTATGGAATTTCATCCTTTTCCAGATTTCCCAATGTAAATTTCAAGCTTCTAGCAATGACTAGCCATATTTGAAGGGCATCAGTGTGAAGATGTGAAAATTCTCTTCATCTACTATGTATAAACACCATGTATATACACATGGCAGCATGTGCACATGTGTGTATGTATGTGTGGTAGCAACAGGCAGACAGGGATTTTTTTCCTCAATAAAAAGTATTCTATTTTGATTCATAAGATATAACTCTCAGTGCATCTAGGTTCATTTATCAGTTAGGTTGGTAAGGCAATGAGCTCCAGGGATCTTCTTTTATCTATCCCCCAGAACTGAGATTAGACACCATGTTTACACTGGTTTCTATTTGAATACTGGGTATCAACACTCATTTTCTATGCTTACATAGCCCCAACATTGCAGACTAGCCCATCCACAGCCCCCAATATGAAAATTGTTTCAATATTCCCAGTGCCTCATCATCACTTGGCTAGAGCAATGGCCAAACCCATATAAATGCAGAAAATGTAATACACCCCACGGTCCCTAGAGGACTCTCCAAGCAATCTTGGGACTACTGGTGAGTGGAACACAACATCTGTTCCAATCCAATCACTTAGGACGAGAGACAGCATCTAGGAGGCAGACAAACGGCCAGACCAGGGCCACGGGTTCCTTCCAGTCAGCACCAGTGCTGGGTCACTTTGAGGGCAGGGTCTGTGCACTCCTCCACAGTCCCTAGAGGAATCTCCATGCGTTCTTGGTTCTTGGGACCACTTATAAGGCAACTCCAAACTCCTCAAAGGCGATACCACTCCCAGGCATTGTAACACGCCCAGGATATTAGGACACCAGTATCCCGGGATAACAGGATGTGGATGACACCAGTATTCCAGGGTCTCAGTGGAAGTTGACTTCCAAGAACGCAAAATATCAAGTTCACAGGAGCCCACAATCAAAAGATCATAGTGAAATCTGGACTCAACTCAGAATCAACTGGGATTATAAGGACAGGCTCTAATCAGATATATTGAGGACAGCAAGCACCTGAAATAATCAGATGGCAAAAGGCAAGCATAAAAACAGAAGCAACAGAAACCAAGGTTACTTGGCATCATCAGAACCAAACTCTTCCACAATGGCAAGTCCTGGATACACCATCACACCAGAAAAGCAAGACATGGATCTAAAGTCACTTCTCATGATGATGATGGAAGACTATAAGAAGGAAATACAGGAAAACACAGGTAAACAACTAGAAACATTTAAAGAGGAAAAACTTAGAGAGTTAGAGGAAAACAATACCAAACAGGTGATGGAATTGAACAAAACCATCCAGGACCTAAAAATGGAAGTACAAACAATAAATAAAACCCAAAAGGAGATAACCCTGGAGATAGAAAACATAGGGAAAAAATCAGGAACCATAGATATGAGCGTCAGTAACAGAATACAAGAGATAGAAGAGAGAATCTCAGCTACAGAAGATTCTATAGGGAGCATAGACAAGACAATCAAAGAAAATGCAAAATGCAAAAAGATCCTAACTCAAAATATCCAGGACACAATAAGAACACCAAACTTACGGATAATAGGAGTAGATGAGAGTGAAGATTTTCAACTTAAAGGGCCAGCAAATATCTTCAACAAAATCATAGAAGAAAACTTTCCATACCTAAAAAAAGAGATGTCCATAAACATACAAGAAGCCTACAGAACTTCAAATAGACTGGACCAGAAAAGAAATTCCTCCCGACACATAATAATCAGAACAACAAACGCACTAAATAAAGACAGAATATTAAAAGCAGTAAGGAAAAAAAGTCAAGTAACATATAAAGGCAGCCCTATTAGAATTACTCCAGACTTCTCACCAGAGACTATGAAAGCCAGAAGATCCTGGACAGATATTATACAGACACCAAAATAACACAAATGCCAGCTCAGGCTACTGTACCCAGCAAAACTCTCAATTCCCATAGATGGAGAAACCAAAGAATTTCATGACAGAATCAAACTCACACAATATCTTTCCATGAATGCAGCCATTCAAAGAATAATAACAGAAAAACACCAATACAAGGACAGAAACTACACCCTAGAAAAAGCAAGAAAGTAATCCTTCAACAAACCTAAAAGACAACAGCCACAAGAACAGAATCCCAACTGTAGCAACAAAAATGAGAGGAAGTAACAATTACTGTTTCTTAATATCTCTTAATATCAATGGACTCAATTCCCCAATAAAGACATAGACTAACAGATGGGCTACACAAACAGGACCCAATGTTTTGCTGCTTACAGGTAACACACCTCAGAAAAAGACAGACAGTACCTCAGAGTGAAAGGCTAGAAAACAATTTTCCAAGTAAACGGTCTGAAGAAACAAGCTGGAGTAGCCATTCTAATATCGAATAAAATTGACTTTCAACCCAAAATTATCAAAAAAGACAAAGAGCGGCAATTCATACCCATGAAAGGTAAAATCTTCCAAGAGGAACTCTCAATTCTGATTATCTATGTTCTAATGCAAGGGCAGCCACATTCATTAAGGAAACTTTAGTAAAGCTCAAAGAACACATTGCATCTCACACAATAATAGTGGGAGACTTCAACACCCCACTCTCATTAATGGATCATGGAAACAAAAACTAAACAGAGACACAGTCAAACTAACAGAAGCTATGAAACAAAAGGATTTAACAGATATCTACAGAACATTTCATCATAAAACAGAAGTATATACCTTCTTCTCAGCACCTCAATGCACTTTCTCCAAAATTGACCATATAATTGGCCACAAAACAGGACTCAACATATACAAAAATATTGAAATTGTCCCATGCATCCTATCAGACCACCATCAACTAAGGCTGATCTTAAATAAGAACATAAATAACAGAACACCAACATTCACATGGAAACTGAACAACATTCTACTCAATGATACCTTAGCCAAGGAAGAAATAAAGAAAGAAATTAAAGACTTTCTAGAGATTAATGAAAATGAAGCCACAACATACCCAAACTTATGGGACACAATGAAAGCATTCCTAATAAGTAAACTCATAACTCTGAGTTCCTACAAAAAGAAACTGGAGAGATCATACACTAGCTGCTTGACAGCACACCTAAAAGCTCTAGAACAAATGGAAGCAAATTCACCCAAGAGGAGTAGACAGCAAGAAATAATCAAACTCAGGGGTGAAATCAACCATGTGGAAACAAAAAGAACTATTCAAAGAATCAATCAAACCAGGAGCTGGTTCTTTGAGAAAGTCAACAAGATAGATAAACCCTTAGCCAGACTCACTATAGGGCACAGGGACAGCATCCTAATTAACAAAATCAGAAATGAAAAGGGAAACATAACAACAGATCCCAAGGAAATTCAAAACACCATCAGAATCTTCTACCAAAGGCTATACCAAAAAAAAAAAAAAAAAAAAAAAAAAAAAAAAAAAAAAAAAAAAAAAAAAAAAAAAAAAAAAAAAAAAAAAAAAAAAAAAAAAAAAAAAAAAAAAAAAAAAAGGAAAATCTGGATGAAATGGACAAAATTCTAGACAGATACCAAGTACCAAAGTTAAATCAGGTTCAGATTAATGACCTAAACAGTCCTATATCTACTAAAGAAATAGAAGCAATCATTAATAGTCTCCCAACCAAAAAAGGCAGGACCAGATGGGTTTAGTGCAGAGTTCTATCAGACCTTCAAAGAAGACCTAATTCCAGTTCTTCTCAAACTATTCAACAAAATAGAAACTGAAGGTATGCTACCCAATTCATTCTATGAAACCACAATTACTCTGATACCTAAACCACATAAAGACACAACAAAAATAAAGAACTTCAGACCAATTTCTCTCATGAATATTGATGCAAAAATACTCAATAAAATTCTCATTAACCCAATCCAAGAACACATCAAAATGATCATCCATCATGACCAAGTAAGCTTCATCCCAGGGATGCAGGGATGGTTTAATATACAGAAATCAATTAACATAATCCACTGTATAAACAAACTCAAAGATAAAAACCACATGATCATCTCTTTAGATGCTGAGAAAGCATTTTTCAAAATCCAACACCCATTCATGATAACAGTGTTGGAAAGATCAGGAATTCAAGGCCCATACCTAAACATAATAAAAGAGATATACTTCAAACCAGTAGCCAACATCAAACTGAATGGAGAGAGGCTGGAAGCAATCCCACTAAAATCAGGGACTAGACAAGGCTGCCCACTTTCTTCCTACCTATTCAATATAGTACTTGAAGTCCTAGCCAGAGCAATTTGACAACAAAAGGAGGTCAAGGGGATACAAATTGGAAAGGAAGAAGTCAAAATATCACTATTTGCACATAATATGATAATATATATAAGTGACCCCCAAAACTCCTCCAGAGAACTCCTAAACCTGATAAACAGCTTCAGTGTAGTAGCTGGATATAAAATTAACTAATACAAATCAATGGCCTTTCTCTATACAAAGGATAAATGGGCTGAGAAAGAAATTAGGAAAACAACACCCTTCACAATCATCACAAACAATATAAAATATATTGGTGTGATACTAACTAAGGAAGTGAAAGATCTATATGATAAGAACTTCAAATCTCTGAAGAAAGAAATTGAAGAAGATCTCAGAAGATGGAAAGATCTCCCATGCTCATGAATTGTCAGGATCAATTTAGTAAAAATGGGTATCTTGCATAAAGCAATCTACAGATTCAATGCAATCCCCATCAAAATTTCAACTCAATTCTTCAATGATTTAGAAAGGACAATTTGCAAGTTCATCTGGAATAACAAAAAACCTAGGATAGCAAAAACTCTTCTCAACAATAAAAGAACCTCTGGTGGAATCATCTTGCCTCACCTCAAGCTGACTACCCAGATCGTAATAAAAACTGCATGGTACTGGTACAGCAACAGCCAGGTAGATCAGTGGAATAGGAACGAAGATCCAGAAATGAATCCACACACCTATGGTCACCTAATCTTTGACAAGGGAGCTAAAACCATCCAGTGGAAAAGAGATAGCATTTTTAACAAATGGTGTTGGCACAACTTGCAGTTATCATGTAGACTACTGGGAATTGTTCCATTCTTTTTTTTTTTTTCTTCAATTTTTTTATTAGATATTTTCTTAATTTACATTTCAAATGCTATCCTAAAAGTTCCCTCTCCCCTCCCCCTGCCCTGCTCCCCTGCCTACCCACTCCCACTTTTGGCCCTTGTGTTCCCCTGTATTGGGGCATATAAAAATTGCAATACCAAGGGGCCTCTCTTCCCAATGATGGCTGACTAGGCCATCTTCTGCTACATATGGAGCTAGGGACATGAGTTCTGAGGCTACTGGTTAGTTTGTATTGTTGTCCCTCTTATAGGGTTGCAGACCCCTTCAGCTCCTGGGGTTCTATGTCTAGCTGCTCCACTGTGGGCCCTATGTTCCATCATATAGATGACTGTGAGCATCCACTTCTGTTTGAGACAACTATATCAGGGTCCCTTTAGTAAACACTTGCTATCCTATGCAATAGTGTCTGAGTTTAGTGACTGATTATGGGATGGATCCCCCGGTGGGGTAGGCTCTGGATGGCCCATTCTTTTGTCTTAGGTCAAGTCTAAGTGGTTTAAGGAACTCCACAAAAAACCAGAGACACTGAAACTTATAGAGGAGAAAGTGGGGAAAAGCCTCAAAGATATGGGAACTGGGAAAAAATTCCTGAATAGAACAGCAAGGGCTTGTGCTGTAAGATCAAGAATTGACAAATCGGACCTCATAAAGTTGCAAAGCTTCTGTAAGGCAAAAGATACTGTCAACAAGACAAAAGGGCCACCAATAGAATGGGAAAGGATCTTTACCAATCCTAAATCAGATAGGGGATTAATATCCAATATATATAAAGAACTCAAGAAGGTGGACACCAGAAAATCAAATAGCCCCATTAAAAAATGGGGCACAGAGCTAAACAAAGAATTCTCAACTGAAGAATACCAGATGGCTGAGAAGCACCTGATAAAATGTTCAACATCCCTAATCATCAGCGAAATGGAAATCAAAACAACTCTGAGATTCCACCTCACACTTGTAAGAATGGCTAAGATGAAAAATTCAGGTGACAGTAGATGCTGGTGTGGATGTGGAGAAAGAGGAACACTCCTCCATTGTTGGTGGGACTGCAAGTTTGTACAACCACTCTGGAAATCAGTCTGGTGGTTCCTCAGAAAATTGGACATAGTACTACCTGAGGATCCTGCAATACCTCTCCTGGGCATATATCCAGAAGATGATCCAACTGGTAATAAGGACACATGTTCAACTAAGTTCATAGCAGCCTTATTCATAATAGCCAGAAGCTGCAAAGATCCCAGATGTCCCTCAACATAGGAATGGATACACATTCAGCTCTTAAAAGCTATTAAAAGCTATTAAAAGCAATGAACTTATTAAATTCCTAGGCAAATGGATGGATCTGGAGGGTATCATCCTGAGTGAGGTAACCCTATCACAAAAGAACTCACATACATGTACTCACTGATAAGTGGATATTAGCCCCAAAACTCTGATTACCCAAGATACAATTTTCAACACACATGGAACTCAAGAAAAATGAAGACCAAAGTGTGGACACTTCACCCCTTCTTAGAATTAGGAACAAAGCACACATTGAAGGATTCACAAAGATCAAGTATGGAGCAGAAACAAAAGGATGGACCAACCAGTGACTGCTGCAACTGGGGACCCATCCTATAATCAGCCACCAAATGCAGACACTATTACATACTCCAGCAAGATATTGCTGAAATGGCCCTGATATAGCTGTCTCGAGTGAGGCTATGCCAGTGCCTGTCAAACACAGAAATGGATGCTCACAGTCAGCTCTTAAATGGAACACAGGGTTCCCAATAGAGGAGCTAGAGAAAGTACCCAAGGAGCTGAAGGGGTTTCTAACCCTATAGGTGCAAGAACAATATGAACTAACCAATACTCCAGAGCTCGTGTCTCTAGCTGCATATGTAGCAGAAGGTGGCCTAGTTGGCCATCATGGGAAGAGAGGCTGCTTTGTCATGCAAACTTTATATCTCCCAGTACAGGGGAATGCCAGGGCCATGATGTGGGAGTGAGTGGGTAGGGGAATTCGGCAGGGGATGGGGGAGGATATATGGGACTTTCGGGATAGCATTTGTAATGCAAATGAAGAAAATATCTAATAAAAATTGGAAAAAAATGTAATGCAAACTTTTCTAGGTCTTCTGTGGCATAAAACACTTGTCTTGGTGCCAGTGCTTCCATCCTAGATAGCTATAATGGCTATCTTATTTCTACTACTCAGTAACATTGTTATGAAATCTATTCTAGCTCCTTCAATGATTCATGCTTCTCCAGGCAAATAGATAGATATTAAGTATATAGTCTCAATTTAATTGACAATTTTTGGCAATAGTACTTTGGCGCGGAGACAGAATATAAGTACATATGTGCATATGCCTTTGATGTTTGGATACCAGAGTTGGTTAGTGAGCTCTAGGATTCATTCGAGTGTATTTCCCAGTGCTATGTGCCAAAAGAGCTGGATTCTTCAAGTGCGTTAGAGATTAAAGCTTGTAAAGCAAGTGCCTTACTGATTGTGCTGTCTCCTCATCACCTGAACAACAGTCATGTTGCAATGATGACTAAGAGCCAATGATTTAAGAAAAAGAAATCTGACACCTTCACCTTCTTTATTCTTGCTCCTGTCTTTGGTCCAACAATGGAAACTGCACATCATTCTGTTCTGTGTGTTTGTGTGCGTCTCCACACATGTGTATATATGTGTATGGCTATATATCTGTTTGTGCATTTGTGTGTCTTCACAGAAATGTGTTTTCTTATGTGACAGATATATATATATATATATATATATATATATATATATATATATATATATATATATGAGTGTTGGTCAGTATGTGCATTAGAAGTATATTGCTTAGTGAGGAAATCAGTAGAAAGGTGCCAGCACAAAACTGTTTTACCAATACCATGACACTAACAACTATGTTCTACTTATTTGCTCTTTAATACATTGTTCAACACTGTATGCACACACAAAGTATAAAGAAAATAATGCCTGTGAATGTCTTATCCTTATGTTCCCAATATCTTTCATTCTCCTAATACTGACAGGGATATATGCAATGAGTAAATCACAGTCATTAAACTAACTTCAGGAGGCAAGGCTAACAATGGAAGCCAAACCGTGTGGACACAGTTTTTCTTGCTGTCAACAGCTGGAAAGAGAACTTATTACCTCAATAACACTGTACAGGCATGGCTAGAAATATTGAAGAGTATTCAATCACAATTCTCTACCTTTTACATTATGCACACTTTGATGAATTTTAATGGAAACAGAGGTTGCTGCCAAGCAGAGAGAAATGGAGCATCATAATAGACAGGGAGTAAGATTAGAAGATTATAAAGGTAGATTGGATATGGATTAGAAATTGTTTGAGAATAGAAAACAAGTTTTGACTTAGTAATTCTCATAAACATTTTCTGTATTTCCCTGTAACTGTTGTCTATTGCTCTACTATGTGAAACTGGCATTAGCTCTATTGAGATAGGAAGGGAATGTGTGTTTTGAATGACTCTCCATAAACAACTCTGCACATAAGTATGCAATCTATTGAGCAACAGAAAAATTGTGCAGTTGAGAAATAAATATATTTTAATAAGTGGTCAAGTATCTGTTAACATTAAAAAATTCACAAGCTGAATACAAACTGAGTTCTAAGAAAAATGTTTCAAAAGTGCACAAACTGACTACAATCTGAGATCTAAGGAAAATGTCAGGATGTACTTTATCCTGATTTTTTTTTTCAAGAATGCTAGACTCGAGATTCTTAGAGTCTTGGAAATAGCATGGGCATAGGTGAAAACTTAGTTGTTTTAATCTCTCTCTTGAGAGTGGATATATAGCTTTCAATCCTGCGGACAACTGTGAGATTAAGTGAGGGTTGGATCTACAATAACTACCTAATATCAGATCACTGTTTCAAGACTGATAGTTTACAAGAATTGATATCTTTTTTTGTTTATTTTTTTATTAGATGTTTTCTTTATTTACATTTCAAATGCTATCCCAAAAGTTCCCTATACCCCCCCCACCCTGCTCCCCTACCCGCCCACTCCTACTTCTTGACCCTGGCATTACCCTGTACAGGGGCATATAAAGTTTGTAAGACCAAGGGGCCTCTCTTCCCGACGATGGCCGACTAGTCCATCTTCTGCTACATATGCATCTAGAGACAAGAGCTCTGGGGGTACTGGTTAGTTCATATTTTTGTTCCACCAAAAGGGTTATAGACACCTTCAGTTCCTTGGGTAATTTCTCTAGCTCCTCCATTGGGGGCCCTGTGTTCATCCTATAGATGACTATGAGCATCCCCTTCTGTATTTGCCAGGCACTGGCATAGCCTCACTCGAGATAGTTATATCAGGGCCCTTTCAGCAAAATCTTGCTGGCATATGCAATAGTGTCTGGGTTTGGTGGCTGATTATGGGATGGATCCCCGTGTGGGGTAGTCTCTGGATGGTCCATCCTTTCATCTTAGCTCTAATCTTTGTCTCTGTAACTCCTTGCAGTTTTAACAGATCTGTATACTTGAAATTTTACTCTCATTAAAGCAACAGTAAATTTATGTTCTTGGGCTGTTGTGTGAATAAATTATATCTTAGTAATTTTGAGGTAAAAGATGTTTTTACGTCCTCACTAGCTGGTCCAACAGAACTTGATGTGTAGATGAGTATAAACAATTCATTCTCATTTCATTGATGAACAAATAAAGCTCAATATGGTAGAATTCAGCCTGATACACAGTCCATAGAACCATCTGAGAATGGAGTTCCCCTTTGTGAATCAGGACTTTCCACTCACTTTTATGCCTTGTTTTTGTGCTTATTTTTTCCAACTCCATTTCATTCTTTTGTTGGACTTTAATAGAGAAGGTGTCTTTTCCAAGCCTTATAGAAAATATTTGGTAATTTCTTCCTTTTTCAAAGAATAATGTCATGACCATCAAGATCTCTCTACTTTTTGTCTTGAAAATAACTAAGCTAATTCTAATTATTTTTCATGATAGCATTTTCCCCTACGAATCTAGTCTAATAGGTATTTTTACACTCTGTATATTTTTCCAAAAACTCCCTTTTATCTCATATCACCAGTCACCCAGGTTAAATGTGCTTAGAAAACATGGCTCTTACCAGTTACATTGCAGTAGACCTGGAGTGGTCTCAGTGGGCCGCTCCCATCAGAGTCAACATAGAAGAACCCAGCTGTGTTCCCTCTGTGTCTGTATACCTCACAGGATTGCTCATAGATGGCTGGAAAGACACAAAGGCAAACTCTTACTTGATTCTCAATATCTCCCTGCAGGAGTCAGTCATTCATACATAAGCCCACTTTTCATACTTCTCCCTTTCCTTCCTATATAGGCCCAAAAAGCCTTTACAGCTCAGTATTCTGGTACTTCAAAGCCTTGTACCATATTTCAGTTTCATTTTTGTTGCACAAACAATACCCTGCAGAGAAAGTAATGTAAGTAATAAAAGGCTTATTTTAGCTCACAATTCTAGGCCACAGTCCATCACTAGAGAGAAATCACAGTTGTTGGAACTTGAGGCCTCTAGTCACTTCACATCCATATCCAAGGATACCAAGGAAGAAATGCACATTGGCCAGAATATAAGCAGAGTTGTTTATACTCTGCTTAAATTTTCCACTCATATCGTTCATAAATTATTCTGGTTCAATTTTGTGTCAATCACAAGATAGGGTTATTTTTAAAACAGGCACCTCAATGGAGAAAATTCTCCCATTAGACAGGAGTGTAAAGAGGCCTATAGAGCATTTGCTGCA
>CACVCL010031820.1:0-25052 GCA_902729485.2 Mus minutoides | reverse complement strand
TCTCATTCTTTAGGTATGGAAAGTTTTCTTCTATTATTTTGTTGAAGATATTTGCTGGCCCTTTAGTTTGGTAGTCTTCCTTCTCATCTACTCCTATTATCCTTAAGTTTTGTCTTCTCATTGTGTCCTGGATTTCCTGGATATTTTGTGTGAGGATCTTTTTGCATTTAGCATTTTCTTTGATTGTCTTGTCTATGCTACCTATAGAATCTTCTGTGCCTGAGATTCTCTCTTCTATCTCTTGTATTCTGTTGCTGATGCTCATATCTATGGTTCCTGATTTTTTTCCTATGGTTTCTATCTCCAGGGTTATCTCCTTTTGTTTTTTCTTAATTGTTTCTACTTCCATTTTTAGGTCCTGGATGGCTTTGTTCAATTCCATCACCTTTTTGGTATTGTTTTCCTATAACTCTCTAAGTTTTTTCTCTTTAAATGCTTCTAGTTGTTTATCTGTGTTTTCCTGTATTTGCTTCTTATAGTCCTCCATCATCATCATGACGAGTGACTTTATATCCATGTCCTGTTTTTCTGGTGTGCTGTTGTATCTAGGACTTGAAATGGTGGGTGAGTTTGGATCTGGTGATGCCAAGTACCCTTGGATTCTGTTGCTTCTGTTCTTATGCTTACCCCCTGCCATCTCTGCCCAAGGAGACCTGGTGTTGGTACAGACCAGAAGGGAGCATCTGTCCTGCCCTGGGCCTTGGAGAGAGTGCGCAGATCCTGCGCCCAAGCCCTGAGCTGGTGCGGGGTGCATGGGACTGGACCTGAAGGGAGAGTCTGTCCTGCTCTGGGCCTTTATCACTCTCCTTGCTGCTGTCTCCTGCACCTGGTGCTGGAGCATGTGGGCCAGAAGGGAAGGGGTCCACTGCCCCCCTATCTATCTCCCGGCTGCAGACTCAGGTCCCAAGAGATTGGACTGGAACAGATGTGTGTTCCTCTCACCAGTGGTCCCTAGATTGCTAGGAGAGTCCCCCGGAAACCTGGGTGGGTGCGCAGCCCCTGGGCCTTGCACCCTGTGCTGGAATAGTGTGGACCGGAAGCTTTTTTTTTTCTTTTCAACATGAATCATAGAACAACAATCATTCAGACAATGGAACATAAACAGACACAAATTTACAAGTGGACAGATTGGTGCACCAAAGACAGACAATACAGAGAGGGAAGAGAACTTGATGTAACCAGAACTAGTAACATCTCCAGTGGGGGCCAGGGAGAAAGCAGGATGTCTCCTGATTTCCTCTTGCCCTTAGGAGAACTCTGAAATCCATTTTCCTTCTCTCTTTCTGTCTGTCTCTCATGTCATTTGTATATCTAGCATCATTTTTTGTTTTTGTGTTTGTTTTTTACTTTATTTTATTTTTAAATATTTTATTATATGTTATTTTATGCCCTATTCGTCTTGCCTGAAGCAGCTCTTGGAGGCTACCTATATAAAATTCCCCATCCCAATGTGCTGTTACCCCTGGCTAATATCAGCATTGAGCAGCTGACTCTGTCTAGCCTGTATCCTTTTGCACCCTTTTTATCAAAATCCTTCAAAAGATAAAATTTATAGTGCTAACATTAATGCCTTATGTTACTTACCACCATAACTTCTTCCATTTTCTGTGGAGCTCCACTGAAGACAGCATCCCTCAGTTGGTCCCCCACTCCCACCCCCACCCCAGTGGCCAAGCCCCTTGTTTGTGTGCTGCATGTAGTCGTCCAGTGCCTATGAAGAACTATGTACATCAGGAAGGAGAGCTGAGGATGGAATCAAATAGGCAGATAAGAGAAATAATGAGCTGAGACAAAGTTTTCTGATCAAGGCTTAAATTTTAATTTTCAGCTTTGTGTTTATATAGGCAAAACCCAAAGACCCATCCCTTAGTTTAGGCTGGATTCTGTTGCTTTGTTTCAGCTGGATTGAGTTGTAAAGTAAGCTCAGTAGGTGGTGTTCTCAGCAGGAAGGTGTAAATGTAGCCTGGCCAGGCACTGGACTCCAGGCAAGAGAAGTGTTTAGCCAAATCAAGGCTGGGGGAAGGGCACAGTGCCCACTTCTCTTCTTGGTGCAAAGACTTTTCTCTGGTTTAAACTTGTACAAGTAGTATTTCTGCGCATGTCACAACAGTTTTCATAATTTCATATGTATATCAGTCCTCTTGTATCTGGAAGACACGCTTTCCTTGGAGTCATCTGGCTCTTATATTCTTTCTTCCTCCACTTTCACATAGGTCCCCGAGCCTTAAAAGGATAAGATCCGTAAGACTTGAGAGGATAATAGGGATTGCCTTGAAGAGAGACAAAAGGAAAGTTACTTTGTTATTCTCCAGAACCTGCAAGTAAGTACTTATACATTGCTAAGGATACCATTTGATTATGCCATTGAATATGGAAAAATTGAGCTTGTGCCAAATACATGTTTCACTCCCTAATATCTAGTGTTCTAGTACTTAAAGATACTGTAGATATCACTGAAGGGAAAAAAGTAATCAATCTCCCTCAACTACTCACTCTATGAGATACAATAGTTAAAGGGACTAGTACTTGCCCAAGGCAGCCTAATAAGATTTCAGCACAAAGTAGGTTGATTTACCTCAGAGGGGATAAGAACAGGGAATAAAAGACAAAAACAGGAAATATAAAACAAGGGAGAGGGAAAAAGGAGGAAGAAGCAAGAGGAGTAAGGAATATTTGTACCAGAGGAACAAAAGATTGCCTCTAGAGAGAGAAAAGATAGGTGTGGCCCATAGCCAAAAGTCAGTTTATAAAGGTAAAAGGGGAAACCCTATGTTAGAATGAGTTGATTAGTTGTGATTGGCATGTTAATTAAAGTGGCCAAATGGTCGAGCAGAGTTCTGATTGTTGGACTTAAGTGCATTCAACAATAAAGTAGAATGAAGTTGTGCTATTGACAGGAAGTGACTGTACTGAAGATCATCATACCAGATAAAATATGGAAACCTAGAAAGAAAAATCCTACATGTTCTTATTCTCTTTTATATTCTAAATTATAATATACATATCTGTATAACTTAAAAGAAGAAGTAAGTCTGAAAAAATGTGGAGGAAGGAAAGGAAGGATAGAGAAAAACTACATGATGCAATTATGGCACATATGAATGGAAATGTACGTGAATCTCATCATTATGTAAAATTAATATAAGCCAAGAAAAGAATAAAAGAAAAAAGATGTGAATCTGAGAAGTGAAATCAATATGAAGATCTATATTTAATGAAAGCAAAGCACAGTAGAAGGGGATCGCTGCATGGGAACTAAAGCAGTGGGCTTGGGAGATTTGCCAATACAGGGGAGAGAGCAGAAATTAAAACCAATGTCCAACTATACCCATTTTTCAAAATGTTGTAAAGAAGAACATTATATTGTATGGTAACTTTAAAATATAATAATAAAAAGAAACAAAACTTGTTGAGATACATATTATAAAAAATTAAAATTTGAAAAAATATACACTATGGTATTTATTCAGTCATAAAAAAGAATATAATTATGTCATCTGAAGAATATTGATGAAACTACAAATATATGTCTTAAATATTTCAAGCCAGAATCAGAAAAATATTTTATTTTTCACTTACTTGCAAACTCTAAATTTTAATTTCTTAAATAAAATATTCATTATATATCATATAATAAAATATGAAATTAAATAAGAAAATATGACAGGAAAGATAGGCCTTTACAAAGAGCAGGTAGTCAACAACAGAGAGTGATGGAAGAAATAATAACAAAATATCACATTATCTTCCATATGAACAATCAATAATTAATTATAACTATGTGCATTACCATACATTAAAGTTTAAAGGACTACTTAGCAGATGGTAAGAAAGGGACTTGAGAGAGTAAAGAATAGTGGATGGGGAGGTTGGATGGTCATAAATATAAGCAAGACCCTACGGCTTATACATAATAATGTTATAGTGAAACTCATTTTTTATGCTGAATAAAATTAACTAAAATAGCTTGTTTTCCTCCTCAATAAAATAGTAGCCACGATAATATTTTATAAAACATAGTGTTGACAGTCTCAAAGTCTTCAAATCCATCTTCAATATGCAACGTTCAGAAACTGACAATGACGAACATAATGAGAGCTAGGTACAGGTCTGTAATCCTAGCATTCAGAAAGCTGAGTTCAACACAGCCTGAACTCAGCCTTTACAATACAGCCTTTATATAGTAAAGATGCCCAAATCAACCAACCACACATACAAAAAATAGTAAGCTTAATGAGAATTCATCAAGTGAACTAAATGTGATGTTCACTGTGAGCCTGAAACAGACAAGGAATGTAAAATAAATAAAATAAATTTAAAAAATCCAAGCATAATGGAAAAGTTTGCCTGTATGTATGCCTATAATGCAGCAGTTGGGAGAAAGGAAGATCATAAGTCGAGATCAGACTGGGTCTTAAGACAAGAGAAAGTCCTTGTCAATACTAAGTAAATGATAGGTGATAGATAGATAGATAGATAGATAGATAGATAGATAGATAGATAGATAGATAGATCGATACATACATAGATAGATACATAGATAGATACATAGATAGATACATAGATATACAAATAATAAATAAAAAGAATCTCAAATAAGTCTGGATACTACATATATTTTAATAATATATTAGTATTAGTTCATTAATTATCAAAAATATATACACTAATATAGAATAACAGTAAAGAAAATGTATGTGAAATTTATCTGCTTGTTTCTTTCTTGAACATTTTTCTATGAATCTAAATCAATTCTAATACTCAAGAATCATGTGGAAAATGCATAGTAAGCTATTATTTACCAGTTTAAACACTGAAAAAAATTTGAGTAAACTTGAAAAATCAATAAAATATTCAAAAGTAAATGCAGAAAAGTGATTTAAAAATATCAGAGCTTTGGTAATATATTTGGTCATCTTCAGTCAACCTACTGAATGTTTGTTTAGTACCCAGAGAGAACAAAGAAGAAGAGCTAAACTAAAAAGTACAGTTGAATATACATAAACATAAAAGTTAGATGCCTAATTATTAGACCCAGGGCTCTTCACAATGTTTGATAGCAAAGTGACTAAATGTGCTTCTTATCCACTATTGTATCTGAAATACTGGCCCTAGATTATTGAAATCTAACCTCCTATAAACACAGCTAATTTACTAATGTTCTGCAATACTCTTTTATAAGTCAACTACAATTCTCTTCACATATTTTATAAACTATTATCTGACCTGCTAGCTTATGTCTTATAAACACATAAGAATTATATTTTGTGACAAAAATCATAGAATAAGATATTAGCCATGCAGCGTATTGATAATTTTTTTTGTGTTTGAGGTGGAAAGATGGCTATTTGTCAAAGTACTTTTAACCTGAGCCTAATAACCTAGATTATATCTTCTAAACCTATATAAAGTTGTAATGCTGATGCCAAGCATCTATAATCCTGGTGAACCTGTGGGATGTGTAGACACGAGAATCCCTAGAAACTCACATTCTAGCTAGCCTGTCTTACCCTGAACTATGGTAGCATGCTTTGAGGAACTAGGGAAGATTAAAGTAATAGCTGAGGGTGGATCTCCAGTCTTCAAACAAACTTACAAACTACAAATATTTATAAAATGTAGCCAAAATTTAAAATATACCAGAAGATACAATGTATTTATATTAAATATACTTAAAATAAAATATATTTAAAATTACTAATGAAAATATGTAATTATTCTGAGGCATAAATCATCAGGCTCTGTACTTACATGTTAATGAATAAGTCAGTATTAATTAGAAGTTATGTATGTCCATGATGAGTTTTTCTGATTTTATCTGTAATTGAAAATAAAATCCTACATATTCTGTACAATGCTAAACAATAGATATTGATTATGTAGTGAGTAAATTGAATAAAATAAAAAATTCATCAAATGACTTTTATTATGTCAGGTGATACAATATAATTATTCTTTGTAGCACAAGCATGTAATATTCATTATTTTATGAATTGAAAATATAAAAATAATTAACCAGTGTCACTATGCAGTGTATTGGACTCAAATTTAATTTTCTGATTGAAACCATATACATGATCTGCCTTCTTGCTGTCTTCTATACAACTCCCTATACTTTTGGTAACTATGATTCTACTACAAAATGAGAAAGCACCTACTAATTGCCATTTTGAGTTTTTCATGTGAAAGGTTTTGTAACATAAAATTCACTTTTCTTTTTGAGGTGAGAAATGGGCAAGGAAAGAGAGTACAAAGTAACAGTAAAAATTATCTGTGTGTTTATTGCATCATTAATATGATATCAATCAATCATTTGGATAAGCTGTTATGTATAGAGGAGTTACAGAAACAAAATGAAATTATCCAAATTTTGTAAAAAAAAGTTTACCATCTTACATATTGACATAAAAAAGATCTTCACTGAAAATACCAACAAAATTTTAGATCCTTCAATTTCTTACAGGATTATTGATTCTAATTAAAATCTGTCTTTTCTCTGAACTTAATCAATGATTTCCTTAATGCCACTTTGACATCCTTATTCCTCAAACTGTAAATCAGAGGGTTGAGCATGGGCCCAACATTAGTGTAGAAAACTGAAGATATCTTTCCTTGTTCCATAGATCCAGAAGAATATCTAAGATACATGAATGCAGCTGATCCAAAGAAAAGAGAAATCGCCATGATGTGAGAGCTACAGGTGCTGAAGGCTTTAGATCTTCCTTGTGTGGATTTGATGTTTAGAATGTTGGCAAGGATAAAAACATAGGAAATGAGGATGGTAAAGCTGGGAACTGTGATGTTAATACCCACGACTATGAGAACCACAACCTCATTGACATAGGTACTGGTGCATGAAAGTTGGAGGAGAGGAAGAATGTCACACAAGTAATGGTTGATGACATTGGCATTGCAGAAGGTCAGTCTGAGCATGCAGCCTGTGTGGGCAGAGGATCCAGCAAATCCCATCCCATATGCAGCAAAAGATATCACAGAACAGATCTGAGGAGACATGGTGACCTTATACAGCAGTGGATTACAGATGGCCACATAACGATCATAGGCCATTGAGGTCAACATGTAGCATTCAGAGATGACAAAGAAGAGAAAGAGAAACAGCTGAGTCATGCACCCCTCATAGGAGATGGAATTCTTCTCAGAGACAAAGTTCATCAGCATTTTGGGGCTAAAGACAGTAGAGTAGCAGAGATCAATGAAGGAGAGGTTGAAGAGGAAATAGTACATGGGGGTGTGCAGGTGAGGATTGAGGCCAATCAGGATGATCAAGCCCAAGTTTCCCACCACTGTGATTATGTAGATTATTAGAAACAGGTAAAAGAGAGGCAGCTGGAGCTCTGGACGATCTGTCAAACCAGCAAGGACAAATTCTGTCACAGAAGAGCCATTTCCAGCCAGCATGCTTATCATTGAAAATCTATAAGAGAAGAAAAATTTGTTAATGGATGGGCCATTTCCACAATTTTACTATCAGCAGAATTTAGCACAATGGACAAAAGTTATGCTTTGTCATCTGAATATATTATCATATGCTCCCATTGTGACAAATATCAGTTAGCCCATGCTTATCTTTATAACCTGAATACTACAATAATATTCTATACTTGCCTCAACCTATTGAGGTGGTTTGCCTGACTTGCATGCCTATTCATTAACTAACTTAGGTAGAGGGATGTGATTTACAAAAACAGTCTCTTCAATCTGGTCCTTCAAATCTCATTCTTTCATTGCATTAGACATCCTACTTCTTCTGTGATATACATAAAGAATGAGTTCTGGTAGGACATCAGCCATACAGATTCATCCCTCACAGTGTCTGAGGTTTCCATAGAGCTTACTACTATACTCTATGAAGCTAACAATTGATAGCAGGTATGGACAATGTCCACAGTAGCTCATGATTTACCTTTTTAGTAATAAAATATCTAATTATATTCTTCACTGTTTCTTCACATTTTGTTCTACTCTATCCTAGCTTCTTACAGGGATGCAAAAGGTTTTGCTTTCAAAGGTTTACAAAGGCATAAAAAATAAAATACTAATTAATGTGGGTATGGGTTTCATTTAATGCTCAAACTATATGCTTATTATACATAAATTCTATCTGTAGATGGTACTTTAGTATTTTGTTTAAAATACATACCTCCTCCCAACTATGGTAGCTTTGCATTTCATGTGTCACCTGGCAATATTATGCTTGTCTTTCTATTTGACCAATTTGGAAGCCAACACAACAAAGAGGAAATACCCGCAGGTAGCAGCAGACTCTGAGCTCTGCACTACTGATCTGTTTTTAGTTTATTGTCGTTTGTTTTATAATATAATAAGTACTCTCTCTTTTACACACAAAAGAAATTGCAGACATGAAGAGTAATGAACGCACTCACCTTTTCTTGTTTTTGAACAGTCCTTTCTATATACCTCACATGTACTATCCAGAACATAGAATTGGCATCAAATACCAATTAAAAATGGCCAGCAGTCATCACAAAACCCTATGTGGTAACAGTGCCATAGCATAGGTCTCATGATCTGAGACTTACTCTGAGCTATGAATATCACTTCCAACTAGCCATCTTCCCAACATTGGTGAAGGAAACTCACATAAATCTCTCCAGAGCCACCAGTCAAATAGAGCACAAGACGGCTTATAGTCGTTTAGAGCTGATTAGAAATCCAGAAACAGGTCCTCCCCAAGGAACACTCCATGGTGATCAAGTGGGAAAAGAAAAAAAAAGAAGATTTATGTTTAAACCCCACTTTGACTTAGTATACATAATATTTTCACCAGGGATTGTCTAGTCCACTGGGTATAGACTTACAAAGATGTAAATACAGTTAACATCATTAAGATTTTCACTGACTCTTTCTGTGAAGTAAATTAGTTTTAGACAAAATCTATATCTGATTGATATATATTTCATTTGTTATTCCAATTTTAGTAAATTTATTTTATATTTATTATACAAAGGAAGGATTGCATTTAACAAACTTTGGACATATTCACCTCATATTGCTCTTTCTATTTCACATCTCTCCAATCTTTTTCTCTTCTACAATGCTAATAGTATTCAGTTCACATTGTATACTTTTATATTTCTATATAGATCACATATACAGCATATTGATTTTCAGTTCCATACATTTTGCACACAAAATAATTGCTATACTATTTATTTAAAAAGCAATAAACTTACACAGTGTATGATGTCATGTGATCTTTATAATGCATCAATTGATAAGTACCTCAGTGTTGAATTACACATATGTCAGGCATGGAAATACGTAATTTGTTCTTAGGCAGTGCTACTTTAGAAATATATAAAATTAAAATGGTCCTTTACGGGCCCTGATATAGCTGTCTTGTGGGAGGCTATACCAGTGCCTGGCAAACACAGAAGTGGATGCTCACAGTCAGCTATTAGTTGGAACACAGGACTCCCAAGGAAGGAGCTAGAGAAAGTACCCAAGGAACTGAAGGGGTCTTCAACCCTATAGGTGGAAGAATAACATGAACTAACTAGTTCCCCCTGTGCTCATGTCTCTAGCTGCATATATGGAAGAAGATGGACTAGTTGGCCATCATTGGGAGGAGAGGCCCCTTGGTCATGCAGACTTTATATGCCCCAGTACAGGGGAACGCCAGGGCCATTATGTGGGAGGGGGTGGGTAGGGGAGCAGGGTGGGGATGGGGGAGGGTATGAGGAAATTTCTGGATAACACTTGAAATGTAAATGAAGAAAATATCTAATAAAGAGAAAAAAAAATGGTCCTTTACTTCATTCACTTTAGTTTTCTTGCACTGTTCAGATAAATCTTTATCCACAGTAGAATAATGTCAAATCAGTAAGATACATTGATATTTATGAGCAACCATTTCAAGAAAACATGACTTCACAATTTCCACATATAAATGGAGATTTACTTATGAAACTTTATGTATTTTTTATTTTATAAGTAAAGCTTGGTACAATGAATACACTTTAATGTAAAAGCTTATAATATAAAACTACATGAAAACA
Source organism: Mus minutoides (assembly GCA_902729485.2). Taxonomy (NCBI): domain Eukaryota; kingdom Metazoa; phylum Chordata; class Mammalia; order Rodentia; family Muridae; genus Mus; species Mus minutoides. Next base: position 15,012 of record CACVCL010031820.1, on the reverse strand, counting down.
ATGGTAGATTTAGTATTTAAAGGTCATTAAAAATACATTCTTTGTTAATTTTAGTACACACATAAGCAAAAATTTAAATTTTCTGAAAACTAAATTTTAAGACACACCATTAAATGTTTATCTACTACAGTTGTTTATTTCATTCAATAAGCCATTCATTCATTTTATTTATATTATTGATTTTATATATATATATATATATATATATATATATATATATATATATATATAATACAAGTCAATTTGGGAGTATAAAGAAAGTTAGTTAAATAGTTAATACATAGGACTCAGATCTTCTGTGTTATTTGTAATAGGTGAGTTAGCAGTAATTAGTGTAAGCATCAGTGCTCATATAGAGAATAAAGTAAGGATTCAACATCTATTGATGTCCATTTGACCTATTACATTTGAACTGAATTACTTCCTAGAGAGAGGAAAGTGTTTCCTAAACTCAGTTTTAACTGAGTGTGTAGCTAATAATTTTAATTATAAATATTATTAAATTTAGAGTTAATTCAAATGCTAAATTATTTTATTTACCTAAATCAAAGAAAGCAATTAAACTTCTAAAGTAAACCCATTTGCTAAGATGATAAGTTTTTTTTTTAATTAAAGGGTTTATTTATTTATTTATTTTTATATTTTCTTTTTTTATTTATTAGATAATTTCTTCATTTACATTACAATTGCTATCCCAAAAGTCCCCTATACCCTCCCCCCGCCCTGCTCCCTTACCCACCCACTCCCCCTACTTGGCCCTGGCATTCACCAGTACTGGGGCTTACAAACATTGCTAGACCTAGGGCCTTTCTTCCCCAGTAATGGCCAACAAGGCCAACTTCTAATACATATGCTGCTATAGACATGAGTTCTGGGGGTTCTGATTAGTTCATATTGTTGTTACATCTATAGGGTTGCAGACCCCTACAGCTCTTAGGTTCTCTCTCTGGCTCCTACGTTGGGGACCCTATGTTCTGCCCTATAGATGATTGTTAGCATCCACTTCTGTATTTGTCAGGGACTGTCAAAGCCTCACAGAAGAAAGCTATATCAGGGTCCTTTCAGCAATGTCCCCAGATGAGAAGTTAATAGATAAAACACAGAGACCAGTCTGTGCAGGAGAGCAAGCAGGCCACAAAAGCAATAGAGCTTCTTGGACAGGGGCCCTTTTGGCCTTTATCCTCAGCCCGGAGGCAGAGCTGGGACCCAGACCTCTGTGCACCCTCTCCACAAGAGGAGAGTCAGCCTCCCAGGAGGGCTATGATCCCAGGACTCAGGTGAGAATGCCATCTTGTATCCCAGGTCTCTCAGTGACCAGTCTGAACAGGAGAGTGTGCGGGCCACAGAAGCAACAGAGCTTCTTGGACAGGGTCTCTTTGGCCCTACATCTTCAGCCAGGAGAGGGATCTAATCACCAGACCTCTGTGCACCTTCCCTGTCAGAGGAAAGCTTGCCTGCAGAGAGTGCTCTGACCACTGGACTAAGGAGAGAGGTGGACTCCCAGGAGTGTTGACAGAGGCTAACAGAATCACAGGAGGAACAAGCTCCAGCCAGAGACAGCTAGAACATCTAATGCCAGAGATTACCAGATGGTGAAAGGCAAATGTAAGATTCTTAATAACAGAAACCAAGACCACTTGGTATCATCGGAACCCAGTACTCCCACCACAGCGAGTCCTGAATAACCCAACACACCCCCCAAAAAAGATTCGGATTTAAAAACATATCTCACTATGCTGGTAGAGGATTTTAAGAAGGGCATTAATAACTCACTTAAAGAAATAAAGGAGAACACTGCTAAACAGGTAGAAGTCCTTAAAGAAGAAGCACAAAAATCCATTAAAGAATTACAGGAGCCAGGCAATGGTGGCACATGCCTTTAATCCCACCACTTGGGAGGCAGAGGCAGGCAGATTTCTGAGTTCAAGGCCAGTCTGGTGGAAAGAATGAGTTCCAGGACAGCCAGGGATACACAGAGAAATCCTGTCTCAAAATAAAAAATAAAAAAATAAAAAATAAAAAAAGAATTACAGGAAAACACAACCAGACAGGAGATAGAATTGAAAAGAACCATCCAAGATCTAAAAATGGAAGTAGTAACAATGAAGAAAACCCAAAAGGACACAACCTAGAGATAGAAACCCTAGGAAAGCAATCAGAAACCATAGATACGGGCATCAGCAACAGAGTACAAGAGATGGAAGAGAGAATCTCAGATACAGAGAATTCCAAAGAAAACATAGACACAACAATCAAAGAAAATGCAAAATGCAAAAAGATCCTAACCCAAAACATCCAGGAAATCCAGGACACAATGATAAGACCAAACATAAGGATACTAGGCATAGATGAGAATGAAGATTTTCAACTTAAAGGGACAGTAAGTATTTTTAACAAAATTATAGAAGAAAACTTCTCTAACATAAAGAAAGAGATGCCCATGAACATAAAAGAAGCCTACAGAACTCCAAAAAGACTGGAACAGAAAAGAAAGGCCTCCTGACACATAATAATGAGAACAACAAATGCACCAAATAAAAATTAGTAAGAGAAAGAGGTCAAGTAACCTATAAAGGCAGACCTAGTAGAATTACATCAGATTTCTCACCAGAGACTATGAAAGCCGGAAGATCCTGGACAGATGTTATATCGACCCTAAGAGAACATAAGTGCCAGCCCGAGCTACTATACCCAGCAAAACTCTCAATTACCATAGCTGGAGAAACCAAATTATTCTATGACAAAACCAAATTCACACAATATCTTTCCATGAATCCAGTCCTTCAAAGGATAATAATGAGAAAACTCCAACACAAGGAGGGAAATTACACCCCAGAAAAAGAAAGAAAACAATCCTTCAACAAACCTAAAAGAAGATAGTCACAAGAACAGAATACCAACTCTAACAACAAAAGTAACAGGGGCAACAATTACTTTTACTTAATATCTCTTAATATCAATGGACTCAATTACCCAATAAAAAGATATAGACTAACAGACTGGCAACATAAACAGGACCCAACATTTTGCTGCATACAGGAAACCCACCTCAGGGACAAAGACAGATACTACAGAAGGGTAAAGGCTGGAAAACAATTTTCCAAGCAAATGGTCCGAAGAAATAAGCTTGAGTAACCATTCTAATATTGAATAAAATCGACTTTCAACCCAAAGTTATCAAAAAAGACGAGAGGCACTTCATACTCATCAAAGATAAAATCTTCCAAGATGAAATCTCAATTCTGAATATCTATACTCCAAATGCAAGGGCATCCACATTCATTAAAGAAACTATAGTAAAGCTCAAAGCACACATTGCACTGCACACAATAATAGTGGAAGACTTCAACACCCCACTCTCCATCAATGGACAGATCCTGGAAACAGAAACTAAACATAGACACATTGAAACTAACAGAAGTTATGAAAGAAATAGATTTAACAGATACAATTTGCAAAACACATGAAACTCAAGAAGGAGGAAGACCAAAGTGTGGATACTTAGTTCCTTCTTAGAATGGGGAACAAAATACCCAGGGAAGGAGTTACAGAGACAAAGTTTAGACAGGAGGAAGTACCATCCAGAGACTGTTCCACCCTGGAATTCATCTTATAAACAACCACCAAACCCAGACACTATTGCATATGCCAGCAAAATTTTGCTGACAGGACCCTGATATAGCTATTTCTTCTGAGTCTGGGCCAGTGCTTGGCAAATACAGAAGTGGATGCTCACAGTAATCTATTGGATGGAACACAGGGTCCCCAATGAAGGAGCTAGAGAAAGCACCCACAGAATTAAAGGGGTCTGCCACCCTATAGGAGGAAAAACAATATTAACTAACCAGGACCCCCACCCCAGAGCTTGTGTCTCTAGTTGCATATGTAGCAGAGGATGGCTAGTCGGCCATCAATGGGATTAGAGGCCCTTGGTCTTGTAAAGATTATATGCCCTAGTACAGGGGAATGCCAGGGCTAGGAAGCAGGAGTGGGTGGGTTGGGGAGCAGAGCAGGGGGAGTGTATTGGGGTCTTTTGGAATAGCACTTGAAATGTAAATGAAGAAAATATCTAATAAAAAACAAAAAAAAAACATAAATAAATAAATAAATAAATAAATAAATAAATATTAGATAAAATTAAAAAAAAATGGTAAAGCACTTGCCAGGTGAGAGTGAGGACTGGAGGTCAAACCCCCACATATTTTCCAGGTGGGTACCTTGATCTGCCTGTAGTTGCAGTACTCATAAGACACAGACAGGATATTTTTGGAACATGCTAGCTATCCAGCCTAGCTATATTGCTGAGCTGAGACATCAACTGAGAAACTCCAACTCAATGAATACATGGATAATGATGGTGAAAGTCTCCTGATTTCAAACCCAGGCATTTACATACACATACATCTACATGAAAACATTGTGTGTCCTCACATTTATATAAACACTAACTATATACACATGCAAATGGCATAAATAAGTAAGCCCATTTACTTCAGAGAACTAAGCCATGCTATGCTCTGATTTGTTTTCCACCAAGCTATGTTGACTACTGAAAAAAAAATGTATTGACATTTCATATCTTGAATTTAAAACTCAACATTTACTTTTTAAAAAGTACCTTTTAGGTTTGGGATTTAGACACCTGACCCTCTGTCCTTAAGAAGGCAAAAGATACTGTCTATAAGACAAAAAGGCCACCAACAGATTGGGAAAGGATTTTTACCAATCCTAAATCTGATAAGGGACTAATATCTATTATATACAAAGAGCTCAAGAAGCTGAACTCGAGAAATTCAAATAAACCCATTAAAAATGAGGTACAGAGCTAAACAAAGAATTCTCAACTGAGGAATACCGAAGGGCTGAGAAGCACTTGAAAAAATGTTTAATATCCTTAATCATCAGGGAAATGCAAATCAAAACAACCCTGAGATTCCACCTCACACCAGTCAGAATGGCTAAGATCAAAAATTCAGGGGACAGCAGATGCTAGAGAAGATGTGGAGACAGAGGAACACTCCTCCATTGTTGGTGGGATTGCAAGCTGGTACAACCTCTCTTGAAATCAGCTTGGAAGTTCCTCAGAAAATTGGACATAGAACTACCAGAAGATCCAGCAATACCTCTCCCGAGCATAGACCCAGAAGATGTTCCAACTAATAATAAAACACATGCTCCTCTATGTTTATAGCAGCCTTATTTTTAATTGCCAGAAGCTGGAAAGAACCCAGATGTCCCTCAACAGAGGAATGGATACATAAAATGTGGTACATTTACACAATGGAGTCTACTCAGCTATTAAAAACAATGAATTTATGAAATTCTTAGGCAAATGGATGTATCTGGAGAATATCATCCTGAGCGAGGTAACCCAATCAAAAAAGAAGTCACTTGATATGCACTCACTGATAAGTGGATATTAGCCCAGAAACCTAGAATACCTAAGATATAATTTGCAAAACATAAAAAAATCAAGAAGAAGGAAGACCAACGTGTGGATACTTCATTTCTCCCTAGAATGGGGAACAAAATACCCATGGAAGGAGTTACAGAGACAAAGTTTGGAGCTAAGACAAAATGATGGACCATCCAGAGACTGCCCCACTTGGGGGTCCATCTCATAATCAGCCACCAAATGCAGACACTATTGCATATGCCAGCAAGATTTTGCTAAAAGGACCCTGATATAGCTGTCTCTGTGAGGCTATGCCAAGGCCTAGCAAATACAGAAGTGGATGCTCATTGTCATGTATTGGTTGGAATACAGGGAGCCCAATGGAGGAGCTAGAGAAAGTACCCAAGGAGCTGAAGGGGTCTGCAACCCTATAGGTGGAACAACAATATGAACTAATCAGTACCCCCAGAGCTCATGTCTCTAGCTACATATATAGCAGAAGATGGCCTAGTCGCCATCATTGGGAAGAGAGGCCCCTTGGTCTTGCAAAATTTTTATGCCCCAGTACAGGGGAATGCCAGAGCCAAGAAGTGGGAGTGGGTGGTTAGGGGAGCAGGGCAGGGGGAGGGTATAGGAGACTTTTGGGATAGCATTTGAAATGTAAATGAAGAAAATATCTAATAAAAATTTAAAAAAGAAATGTTTCATGTCAACTAGAACATGTGTATGTAAATAGATTTCAAATCATTATTCACAAATGTGATTTTTTTATGCTAAGTAAAAATAAAGAAAAAATTTAAAAACAGAATATTTTAGAAGGTAATTTTAAGCATATTTGCTTAAATAAACAAAAATATAATAAATAAAAATGGTTCACTTTACTACAAATAATTTTATTCAGTTTGATTCAAAGATTTAACTGGTATAATGATTTCTCAGCCTACATTTTATAACAAGTATCTTTTCAAATATGATCTACACAAATAAATATCACAGTTTAAAGATTCATTTTATTTGAAGTCCACATAGTACTATTTTTATATTATTGCCTCAGAATTGAAGCAGTCTCTCCTGGTGGAAAACGTAACTTCCTGATATTCAGGCAGCTCATAATATTCACTGCCCTAAGAATATTTTACTAGTAAATTGCCCCTGAAGGAAAAAGGCATTATGTAGATCCAACTGCTTGTCAGTGATGGGGATTCCGTGAACTACTTTCGATCATGTGCTAGGCTTATTGGCGATGCAGGACCACTTAGATCTCCCATATTTCTGTCAGTATCACATCATCTAGACTTCTGTGAGCAACCCTACAAAATTCATTGTTTTACAAGACTGACTTGTGTTCAGTTGTTTCTTTGGTCTGTTGTTGATACACTGAGTAGAATAACTGAAAGTTTATCCTTGTGTCCCAAGAAAAAGTCTTATCACATACATGAACTATGACATGTTCTGAACAGATTACAGTCTTGTGGACAAAAGAAAATGCTATACAATAAAATTAACTGATATTTTTAGTGTGTTTGGATAAGTCATATTTCTCTACAAATAAATATGTCACATAAAATAGGCTCCTTAAATATACAGTTAACTGAGAGATCATGACTCCTTGGAAAGACTTATTCAATCTCAGACTCACTATCCTAAAAAATCCATAATCATAAAAAAATTAAAATATTATTTAGTCTCCCATGTCTGTGCCACTTTAATATTTATACTGTAAGAACATGTACATTTTAAAAATTGGATCCTAAATCTCAGCGTTATCTCTATAATAAACAAAATTGCTAAGTTTATTTTTTGACTGAATTCCATCTTTTGAAATCATTATGAAACAACTCTATAGAAAGTCTATCTGGTATTTCAAAATCATCTGCATTTGCATTTCTTCATGAAATGTACAATGGGTGTGATACTAGATTATAAAATGTGTGGCCTTAAAAAGACACATACCTATTTTTCTTATCTAGATGCCAGGTACATATTACTCTTGGCTCTGAGAATCAAACTCAAGCAAAAGCATGTATGCACTTTATTCCAACCTTAAATGTACTTGTGGTTTGGTTTTCAAAGGAAGCAAATAGATTATTTTTCCAAACTGCATTTTTTATTTATAAACAACACAGAAAATAAATGGACTAGTGTTCTATAGCCAGGAATGTAATCGTTTTTAAAAAACAATAAAAAACAATAATAGACCAATAAAATGATAGGATGATAATTGTTCCATATATCAGAGAAAGATAGTGACAATTTCAGCTCAATTCAATATGGCAATCAGATTATGTATTATCAAAATTGTTGTGGTAGACAAGGCTGATAGCATTGTTAGAGTCTTTTAAGAATCAAATATTATTTGTTAAAAAGTACAGAGTTTGTTATATATGTGAAAATGAAGTCTAGACTAAGTAATACTCTCTAAAGGACCCAAAATAATATTTAAAATTTTACAACTATGCTCTATCTACATAATTGTCCCCTTCAATGTCGTCTGAGAAACTTAAATGAAACTTCCTGTTGTCTAAAGAAACAAACAAGCAAAGGAAATGAAAAAATGTCTCAGAAATACAAGCAGGAAAGAAAAAGTCATAAAGAACACAGTTTTTGAATTTCCTTGCACAGAGAAGGCATACATCAAAAAACCATAGGTATTATCATTAGGAAAATAAAGAAAAACCTGAGACTGAGTCTTGATCTTATAATGGCAGTGATCAACATCTTGGAGCCATATGAAGATGAAAACAACTGGTGAAAAAAATTAGACACAATAATTACATTTCATAGTAGCAGGAATAAAGAGATTACAGTGGAAATCTTTTCCAGAGCCTATAAAGTGTATAACAGCACAGAACAGAAGAATGTAATGAAAAAGATTAAGAGAGAGAATAAAGCAATGTAGTGGGGACAGGACTATAAAAGCACAACTGTTCATTCAGCTTGTGACTCTTTTCATTGTTCTCTTCACAGCAAGTTTGACATCCTTGTTCCTGAGGCTGTAAATTAGAGGATTCAGCATGGGTACCACAAGAGTGTAAAATATTGATAAAAATTTCCCCTGGCCCACAGTATCAGCAGATGTTGGCTTGATATAGGCAAGCAGTCCAGATCCATAGAAGAGGCTAACAGTTAAGATGTGGGACCCACAAGTGCCCAGGGCTTTGGACCAACCCTTACCTGAGGACATATGAAGGATATTGAAAAGAATCATAGCATATGAGATAAAGATAATGAGGCTAGATAAAATGATAATTGTTCCAACCACAGCAGAGCTCACAAGCTCGTTGACATAGGTGCTGGTACAAGAGAGCTGAAGGAGGGGGAAGATGTCACACATGTAGTGGTTGATGATGTTTGAATTACAAAATCTGAGCCTGATCATAAACCCTGTGTGAGTCATGGCCCCAGCAAAACCCATCAAGTAAGAACCAAACACCAGCAGACAGCAGATCTTAGGGGACATGACAGTTGTGTACTGAAGGGGATGACAGATGGCCACATAGCGATCATAGGCCATAGCTGTCAGCACATAACATTCAGAGTTTACAAAAAAACAGAAGAAAAACAGCTGACTCATGCATCCTTCATAGGATATGGTATTCTGCTCTGAAACAAAACTTGTCAGCATTGTGGGGTTACAAACAAATGAATAACAAAAATCAATGCAGGACAGATTGAAGATGAAAAAATACATGGGAGTATGAAGATGTGAATTTAAGCAAATGAGATTCATTAAGCTCAAGTTTCCCAACACAGTGGCTGTGTAGTTTAACAGGAAGAGGACAAACAGGGGCAACTGTAGCTCTTTTTGAACTGTTAATCCCATAAGAATGAACTCAGTCACTGAAGAATTACTTTCTGTAACCATTTGCTTCATGACTTGCATCTGAAATAATAAGAGAATGAAATGTCATTAATAGGTATCCCGTCATTGATCCCAGAGTGAGAACTGGAGTTCCTGCTTTCTAAGCTTAGTGTCTAGTGAACACACAGCAAGGCATACAAATAGCACTACTGCCCATGTTTTTTCCTCAAAAAGCCCCAGTTCCTCTTTCCTTACACACATTTTATTTCATTGCCTCCAGAAAAAGTGAAGACAGAACTCTCCAATGTCTCTAAACTTTACTCTCCTTGGTTTTCCTAGACTTTCTTAGGAATTAGGATAGAAAAGAGTAAGACATAACTAACCCATAGAGTTTTGAAGAGAAATTGCTAAGGCCATGATTGTTTACTGCTCACCTTGTGATTCTGGAGCCTTTTCTGCTATCAGAATGCATGATGTATTTCCCTTCACTGTCCTGAGATGGTTGAAGTTAAAAACAATGAAAGCAGGTTGTAATTATTAGTATAGATATACTTACGGCATGCTAGGATAGCATAACAGGGAGTATCCTGAATCTGTATTTGAGAACTTCACCAGAAATTTATTTTCACATAAAGGAAAGAAAATCATTCTCTTCTATGAATCTTTAAAACATCACTTGAGTTAGAAGAGAATATGTATCACAATACCAGGATTTCTGAGAAAATTCATAGTAGTCCTGGAAATTATTCTCTTTGTTTTGGGACTTCTCATGTTGGGTGAGCCCTCAAGAGTAGACTCCACTGGGCTTGTGTTTGCATTCAGTTTGATAACTAGTGTTGGATGTTTAGAAACATCCACTCATTATTCTCCTAATAACTCTGAAATAAATGCCCAGGGACATGCCCTCTTGACAGTTACAATTTTCCTATGATTGCAGTAATAAACAGAGAGCATTGAGTAACATACAAAAATTTAATGCAAGTCTATATAAATTTAAATACAAATTTCAAACATTGTAACTACAAAACTATAGACTTTTAAAATTTTTTATGTATAGTTGTAAAACATACTTATTAAAATGATTTTGTTTTATATCAATGTAGAATTTTTCCCTAGAGTCTATAAATCTGTGGATTAATTTTAGCACTGCGAATAAAACAGCTATCTTGCTGTGTAATTGAAAGAAAAGAAGAATGAATGTATTAGAACTCTCATACATGTATGAAAGGGCTCTCATAAGTGTTAGCTACCCTATATTACACATTCTTATTCAGATAAATTTTTCTCAAATTTGGCACTATTTGCATTTGTAGTAGGTATCTTGTGGCCCCTTAGTATGGAGTGGAGCAGAAACAGTATCCATGGACTCCACCCCCTCCATGTTAATATCATTTCCCCTCATCAGTTACACCAGTTGACACCCAAAAGGATTTCTGTAACTATTTTAAGACATTCTATGAATACTATTGTAGCTGAGAAAATTAGGTGCCAAAGCAAGGTGAGTACTTTGAAAGTGAGAACTTCTAAGAGATGATACATTTAAATCAATTTCTAAGAAAAATTGCCAAGCTCATCTCTCCTCGATGTACTTAAAAGGTGTCATTTTAAAACAATATATATAAAAAAAATCAAAGGGTTAACTGTTTGTATATAGATACTTTGAATGTTTTCTGTCCTATCAATGGATCAACTTATCATGGACCACTTTTGTTGTTGAGAGATGACAAAGTTTCTACGCATTCTTAATTAATACCTAGAAGATGATATTTTATATTTGATATAAATGATATTATGAAATAAATTATTTGTGCCATATAAGTGTGTTATATTCATATAAAACAATTTAACTAGTTTTATTTGGATATTATATGTACTTTTACTTGGGTTTTGGAGATGAAACCTCTCAAATTGAACTATGTCCCTACCTCTGATTTACTTACTGATTTTAATTTTTTTGTAGACTTTGTAGTGCATTGAATCAATTTCTTTTTAAAATATATCTAGATTACGTTTCACTTCTCTCTATTCCACTCAGTTCCTCCCCTCACATCTAGTCCCGCCTCTTACATCAAGATCCACTCCCTTTCTGTCTCTCATTAGAGACAAATATGTTTCTAAGAAATAATAGCAAATGTAGATAATAAGATCAAACAAACAAATAAACAAACAACAACAACAAAAAACCATCACATCAAAGTTGGACAATGCAAACTAACAGAAGAAAAGAGCCCCAAGAGAAGTCAGAGATCTACTCAGTTACACATTCAGTGATCCTATAAAAATACTGAACTGAAAGCTAGAATATATACGCATGGAACTTGAGGCAGATCAGTGTTGTCTATGTGCTTGCTGCTTTGTTCTGTGATTTCTGTGAGCTTTGCTCAATAGACTTAGAGGACCTTGTTCTCCTGTTTTCCTCCATCTTTTCTGCCTCTTATACTTTTTCTGGCTCTATGTCTGAGGGATTTCCTGATTTCTAAGTGGGGAGATTTGATGGAGATGTCCCATTTATGTGTTCTAAAGTCTTACTCTCTGGGTAATGAATGACTGTGTCTCTGAATTTGTTCCCATCTGCTGTAGCAGGAAGCCTCTTTGATGACAACTAATATCATTAATAGAATTATGAATCATTTTTGTAACTATTGTTTTTAGACCAGTAGTATTTGTGTTTACCCTGGTTTTATGAGCTATCTAATCCCTGGTTCTTGGTCACAGAGGCAGTATTAGTTATGACTTCTATCCCATGGAGTGGACTTTAATCAAACAAGAATTAGATTGGATACTCTCACAAGCTTTGGGTCACCAGTGCATAGCATAATTTTTAGGTATGACAGATTATAGATCTATAGATTGAAGGGTTTGCCGGGCGTGGTGGCGCATGCCTTTAATCCCAGCACTCGGGAGGCAGAGGCAGGCGGATTTCTGAGTTCGAGGCCAGCTCGACAAAGTGAGCTCCAGGACAGCCAGGGCTACACAGAGAAACCCTGTCTTGATAAAACAAAAAACAAAAAAGAAAACAAAAACAAACAAACAAACAAACAAGGGTTTATGAAAGGGTTGGTGATTACATTTTCTTTTGGTAGCCTTCAAAAGAATGGCATATCCATACCAAAGACATTAGAGAGTATAGGTGAAGGTTACATCTGGGGACAAGCTCTCCCTCTCCATGTTCAATGAGCTGTATGGGTATTTTCTTCAACAATTAGACCCTGCTGTCAGTTTGTGGAGAGCAATCTATTGTCTGGATTTATGGATTTCCATGGGAACACTTTGGCCAACATCTCAATTGTATGTCCAGTCTCACATACTCAAGATAGCCAGCTGGGATTTCCTCATTATTTGGAGACTCCATTATGATCATCTTTATATTCTTTAGGAAGTTTTTACTACACCATACCACTCATCTAATGCCCCTCAATTCTCTCTCTATATTCCTTACCTCAAACGCACTTCCCCTTCATATAGCCCTTTTCCTCACATTCCCAATTACCCACCCTCAGTCCACTAATAAACTATATTTTATTATTCCCTGCAATCTCTTTCTTTATATTTAACCAATTGTAGCTTAGTTATCATTTGTTTAATGGTTTATATCTTCATATAAAATAATGAATGTCATAATTATCTTTTCATGTATGGTTTACTTCAGTCTGTATAATTTTTTTCTAGTTCTAACCATTTGCCTGCAAATGTTATGGTGTCTTTTTTTTAACAACTGAGTAATACTCCATTGTGTAAAGCACATGATATTTTCTTCATTGATTCTTCTGTTGAAGGACATCAAGGTTGTTTTCAGTTGCTGACTATTATGAATACAGCAGCAGTGAACATGGTCAAGCAAGGGTTTATATGGCAGAAAACATCCTTAGGGTATGTGAGGAAGAGTGTTATAGATGTATGCTAATGTAGATCAGTTCCTACTTTTGTGAGGAACTGCCATACTAATTTGTATAGTGGCTTTACAAGTTTGCACTCCTACCAGCAATTGTTTATTCAAAATTCTCAGGAGCATCTACCAGGCAAGATTTGTTCATTAGTATAATGAAAGTAGGACTGCTATGGAGATTCCCAGAAATGCTTTGGTTGTTTTCCAAGCTGTTCTATAGGAAAAATGGTATACCTAGCACTATACCCCTAACCAAAAGCCATAGATGTGAGGTCATAGGCCCAACTGGGATGTCATCACTACATTTGTTTAGCTAAATTGACACAGTCTCTATTACTTTGTGCCCATAGGAAAATAACACTATCAACATTAATCAGAAATGCTTCCTGTACATTGAATGACAGTCCATGCAGAAATTCAATGTTGCTCAAGGTGCTGGAAATAAATGATAGTTGAGTGTTTATCTCTATACACACATTTATACCACCCCCACCAAAGTTCAGTGAACACCAGAAAGAAGGAACAAGAAGAATATAATGGCCAGAAGACAAGGAGAAGTTCCCCAGAGTGCTATTTTCTGAACATGATAGAGCCAATAGAATCATGAAATCACAGCTATTCTTGCTCTCATGAAGAAGAATTCAGAAGAGTGGACCTGGTAATACTCAGACATTGGATAGAGAAGTGCTTCTAGGGCCTAAGGTCTCCATACATCATCACTGAATACTGATGGATTATAAGGGAAGAAAAGTCATTTTCCTCAGTTGAGTATGCATAGGTGAGCCTAACAGGCTCCATGATATAGCTCTGTAATGGTCCAAAAATTGCTGAAGGAAGACCCCAGACTCAGATAGTATGCAAAAACAGAGAGCATATATTCTGTAGAAACTGAAAAAGCATATGTGACCTTTGTGAGTGACTCAATGCCCCAAGGTATGCTAATCATAAAACAGATAGCAACATTCCTCCACCCACCTGTTTCCTGGGTTTTGGGAGTGTTCATTCAGGGAGAGTCACCCTGACCCACTCTGACCACTGCTGGAATCCGCTATGCAAATGTGCTATTGTTACAGGCTCATAGAAAACCTTCTTGACTTTCCATTTCCTTGTGACTGGTATTTTTAGTATTTTCCAACAAAGCCCTCCCCACCCCCTGAGCTCTGGTTTCTTTCTTTAAATACCCCCTTACTCAGCTACTGTGGGTGCCAAGATTCTCTATAGACTGTGGGCCCTAGAGTGCTATTGAAATAAAAGTCCTCTTGCAGTTTAATCCCAGCACTCCGGAGGCAGAGGCAGGCAGATTTCTGAGTTTGAGGCGAGCCTGGTCTACAAAGTGAGTTCCAGGACAGCCGGGGCTACACAGAGAAACCCTGTCTCGGAAAAAAAAAACAAAACAAAACAAAAAAATTAATTCATTAAAAAAAAAAAAAAAAGACTATTTCTCGTGAGTGATTTGGGGTGTCGCCTCCGCTGAGTGAGAATGTGAAGGAGTCCTCAGGAGTGGGTGGGTAGGGGAGCAGGGCAGGGGGAGGGTATAAGGGACTTATGGGATAGCACTTGAAATGGAAATGAAGAAAATATCTAATAAAAAAATTTTAAAAGGAAAAAAAATAAAAAGAAAACAAAATAATAAAACAAATAATTAAAATAATAAAGAAGGTAATCAAACTAAATCAAATCAAAACAAAGAACCCAGAATAGGAAAGAAAAAAAAAAAAAAGACTAGCAAGCTAAGGCCATCATCCTTTTAGAAAGACAATACAGACAAAGACATTTGAGCCTCTTTTATAACAGAATTGGTTAATTGCTTTTGAAATAAGAACATACTTCTAAAACCTAGAGCACATTTTGAGGAGTTATAAAAACCACTAACTCAAGGTCATTAGAAAATATACACCACAGGAGCAAAGACAGGAGATAAAATATTGA
>CACVCL010031819.1:0-25087 GCA_902729485.2 Mus minutoides | reverse complement strand
ATATATATATATATATATATATATATATATATATATATATATATATATATAGAGAGAGAGAGAGAGAGAGAGAGAGAGAGATACAGATTTTTGTTTTTTGTTTTTTAATTTTATATACTATGGTTGGGAACAATTTTGAAAGTGTTTCAATCTATTGATGGAGACTGCTTCTCTGAAGATTAATGTTTGATTTCCAGGTGAGAGGAATCCAATTTAGATTAAAAACCTAGAGAAAATTGATTTCAGAATGGCTACGATGATGAGAATTATAACATGCCACATGCCCTATCCTCATTTATATTCATAATCCTCAGCACAACCCTATGTTGGCCCCATTTTATAGATTCACAAACTAACTCTTCGAGAAGTCAATCCTTTTATGTGAATTCAAACATCACTGAACTGGTAAAAGAGGAATTAAATCCTGATGATCCATTCTGCTCACTCTATGTTGTGTCTGGGTGGTCTGCTCTGCTCGCCCTTTTGTTGTGCCTGATGGTCCATCCTGCTCGCCCTTTGTTGTGCCTGAACATCCTTTCTCTGTCACACAAAAAGCAATGAACTCACTCACTGAACACTCTGGGTTTGGGACATAGCTAGGGTCTCTTCCCAGATGAGATTCATGGTCATACTGTGGCTATTTTAATTTCCTGAAGTTCAGCTCTTCACTGAGGACCTAGAATGGAGCACAGGAGCATAGCCAGCCTAGACTGCAGCTCTGACTTCAGTTCCCATCACCTCTCATAGCATTCTGGGATTTATGCCTCTTAACAGCACCTGAACACTCCCTGTCCATCTTGGAGCCAGTACCTTCTAGCATCTTTATCTCTATCTTCCACACATCCACACAGATATATTTTACCTGCCCTTCATGGCCCAGCCACTGAGTCACCTGATCCTTGAAATCTTCCCCTAAACCCCCAGCTGGAAATAATCTTTTCTCCTTGGAATTCCTGTAGTAGTTAGTATGTATATTTCTTCTAGACATTACCAGTTTCTGCCCAGGACACTCACTTTTAGGCATCGGTTCTTATCGACACAGACTACAGGACTCATCGACTCATGCCTACTTTACTGGCCACCCTCATTACTTCTGAAACTAGAGAATAATTTTTGCCTGTGTTTTATTTTATATGTTGTTAAAACATATGTGTTCTCTGGTGTGTGGTTTGTCTTACCTCAGGACATATTTTTTTGTGAGATTTATCAAAGTTCTCTACATGGTTTTTCTTTATTTTTTTACCCAATAGATACACCCTGGTTTACTTGCAACGGGCATTTTGCTTAGAACACTGCATGTTGGTGGACATTCCAATTTGGAGCTATTATAAGTAATATCACTTCGGACACTCTTCTTCAGTGCTAACAGTTTTAGTCATGATTATGCTATTACGTTCCATGGACAAATTAACTTTGGGATAAACTGTATGCATGAGGCACTAACATGTTTCCAACTTTGTGTTGGACATTCAACATCACTAGTTGAAGTAAATGAGTCACTGAAAGAGAAGTCTAATTTCCATTCAGATGTTTAACTATCAAGACCCTGGTGTTTTAGCCTAAGCCCATGGCTAAATGCCTATGAGGGAGGGATAGGTAATAATGAAGGGATTCTCAGAGCTGTCTGAGAGACATGTTCTGGATAGCAAACCACACCCACATGCCAGCTAGAGCACCTATCAAACAAATTGTAGCAAAAGTCAAATCAGGAATTGCTCTAATTTTCCCCATCCATATCATTGGTGAAGGAGAGATTCCTGCCAAAGGGCAATGGACATGGTAGAAAAGAGTGTGCTTCAGGCCTCCCCAGCTGAGATCCACAAGGCAATCAGCACAAATATCCACATCTATGCGAGTAGAGCATCATGGACTCTGCAGAGCCTCCTGGCAGATGTGCTCTCGAATACAGCAAGCAGCCATGAGCATGGTATAGGCTTTGTGTCATCTGAGGGCAGGACTGACATCTGGTTCATGCAAAGGAAGAAGCCCACCATGCAAAGAGAAATAGAAAGTGTACCCGATCCCTTAGTAGCAGGGATCAGGGGATTGTTGGGCTATGGTATCTCTTTTGAGGGGAGAGGAACTTGCTGTCAGGTCATTTAAAGCTCTCTCAGTTTCAAAGGTATCAAAGGAACATGTAATACTAGGTCTTCAGTCTTGCATGATTTGAAGAGCAAGGTTTATGTCAAAATTGAAAGTGGAATCCAAATAGGTGAGACCCCGCCCCACTTTAGAGATACAGAAGGCAGGTTTGTTCAGATAATTTTAGTCTTTTGAGATTTTCCAGGACTTGACATTCTTGCCCTTTGAGTTTTGTCTAAAGAAGTTGTCCGTTCCTCCCTGTTCTCTATCCAAAGGATCTGGATAAGTGGTAGAAGCACCAACCAGAACTGATTATAAGTTCTAAGAAGGGTGTGCATGTGTGTGTGTGTGTGTGTGTGTGTGTGTGTGTGTGTGTGTGACAGGGACAGAGATACAGGGAGACTACTTGGTGTGTATTTTTCAGCTGAGTATCATATATTGCAGGAGTGCACTGATACCTCCCTGGTGCCATGAGCCTTCCCAACCCACTGACCCAGACGATCCCTGGGGGATTCATTTCATTGAGAAACACTGATGTGTGTGTTGGACCTTCCAGCTTATAAAAAAACCCTGCTAAGGTTTGGATAGAAAATCCTCCACATGGGTTATAAGCGCTTTATCTGTAGTAGATGGACCTACTTGGGGAGGTTTATAAATTCAGGGAGGTGGACCCTCACTGGAGGGTGAAAGTCACTGGGGGCACATGTTCAGTGCTCTATTGTTCTTGGAGACATCTTACATGCTTTCTCCTTCCAGTCAGTCATGAAATGAATCATTCTTCTTTACTCGTCCTTCTTCTACCACTCTGGTGGCCTGAATAGACCAGATAACCAAGGATTGAACCCTCTAAAACCATGAACTGAAACAAACTGTTTCTCTTCTGTGTAGTTTCTGTAGGATATTTTGGTTGTAGTGACAAAAAGAATGATTCATGTCCCCAGGGCTGCCTCCGTCCTTTCGCAGATAACAGGAAGATACTGAATGAGTTGACCCATCTTCCTTCCACTCCATGTAACTCTCTCCAACAGAACTAAAAGCTAACTGACCAGCACCCAACAATTTCATCAGAAAATGCTCTTATTATCTTCATTTAAGCAAGAAAGAAGTGGGAAAGGAAAACAGGAAAAGGGGGAGACGTGAAGAAACACTTAGTCCTTGCAAAATGGAATTCAATCCTGCCTTCCGATGTCCCCACGCGGGGGATTTGAGTCTCGTAAAGGGATGGGATGTCAGCAGACTTGCCTCTCCATTCCGTTGACTTTCTTCTTTTGCCTTGCTTTTACTGTTTTGTTTTGACATGCACAGTGCTTGGCTCCAATACGCTTGGTGTCTAACCAGAAACTGGCTGTTAGAACATAATTAGATGAGGGGAAAAGTAAGAAAACAAAAGCTTGGAGCCTCTCCCTTTGGGGTAGAGAGGACAGACTCAGCCAGCTAGTCACAGGCTGGTTTTTCTCTTGCCCAAAACTTGACGTCGCAAATCAAAAGGATAACCATATGCTACCTAGCACTGTCTTAAGTTGATGATAGATAAAAACGTAAAACAGCGGTCACATAATATTTTATTTCCTAGTGACTTTGTAGCTCTCTTGGCTAAATACACACTGTGGTGCTCACACAACGACAAAAATCTCTTAATAAAACATATCTCAGATCATAGCCCTTCCACTATAACTCGTTTTGCTCACAGCAAGGCAATTCCTCGTAACACACCAGACTGTAGACCCTGAAGCCTCTAAAATCATCCTGGAATGTGGATATTAACATGCTTCTTTTATTTGATAAAGAACTCGAGGCTCTAGGGGATTAAGTGATTTGAGAGTCCTATTGCTAATAAAGTGCTGAAGTTAGTGTCTAAATTTAGCTCAGAAACGGGCTAATTTGGGATGCTCAAATTTTCCCAACTCTCAATTAGAGTCATTTGTATCCTGACAGACCTCAGAGATGCCCTAATCCCAACTGGAGTCCACAAACGAGTCAGCTTTGCCTTTTTTATTCTATTCACTTTGGCTTTTACTTTCTGTGGGAGCATACGTTTTTGGGGGAGCAGCCAGAATATCATATTCCTTACCATCGGGAAGATTTTTTCCTGGTATTGATGTGTTCAGATGGATTGCTTACTTACGATTGCCTTTCAAGTGACATTGTACCTACCTGATTTAATTCAAGTTTTTAAATTAAAAGATAAGCTTACATAAACAAAGGTATCCTTCATCACTCAGAGCATCCCCTGGCCTTGCTTTGGGAGGTTATGAAGAATTTAAGGCCCCAGGGATGCTGCCTTCCTGGAAAAGGCCGTTTTAGCTCCTAAGTGACTCTAAAGCAATTTATACAGTCAATCATTTATCATTCAGGAGTTGGCAAACTGCAGCACTCAGGCTAATTCCAGCCCTCTGCCTGCTTTTAAAAATATGTATATATTTTAAACTATATATATATATATATATATTTTTTTTTTTTATTGAAGCACATCTGTGTCCATTTGTTTGGTACATGTCACTGCACTGGGTGAGCTGAACAGGTAGATAGCCCATAGCTAACAAAGCCACAAATATTTACTCCACATCTTTTACAGGAAAAATCTTGCTATTTCCTTATTAAATTAATTGTTCAACAAGCCTATCTAAAGTGCGCTAGGAGCCACATATCACACTGAATAATGATAGCGACACAAGGATAGATCAGAGGGCTTTCTTGCCTCAGAAGCATATAGTCGAGGGGAATATCTGGGACTAACTCTAGCAAGAAATCTTTCTCTCGTGAAGTTAGATGAGGCTTGACAGGCAGGAAGAGTAGGGAGTCCAAAAGCCACCCAACCAAAGATGTTGTGTAGAGTGTATAATGAGAAGCCATTAACTGTTTTTTTTAGTAGGTTAAGTAGTTGTCTGATTTTTTTTAAAGCTCACTGACAATGTAAAAGCACTGTTTTATCTGATGCAAGTAGTTTACATGTAACTGGCGGCTCTTAATTTTCTTATTTGGCCTCTTTCTCAACTCTACTGTATCCTTGGGACCATTTGAACTATAGTTCAATCACTTGGTATGATGTTAAACAGTTCACGTAGTAAGAATGTCTAGGCAGAATTTCTATGGCAAACAAGTGAACAGCATAGAAGCTGAGGATTGTTAGGCCGATCTTCTTAACCAGAGTGTTTACACTCATTTGGATTTGGTGGGTTTCATAATTAAGGAATCACTCGTTCTCCTTTTTGTCTTACATCTATGTGCTCATGTTTATATTACAACAGTGATCTATTGATTCCCTGGACTGGAGAGTTTTGGAGCTCACCAGAAAATGCCTCTTAGAACCCCCTGACTTTTCTGCCTATGTAGGCCACTCTCAGCACAGGTTTCCACTCTTTACTCTCTGTCTCCTGGGAAGGATATGGTCATCAGAAGCCCCAGTCTAACTCCTTACCATCCATCTAGAACACTGCTTCACTAGACCTGCCTGCTGTTGTTACAAGAAAAGAACCACATTGATTTTGCTGAAACCAACATTTGAGTGTGAGGTATTTCTATGTTGACAGAGAACCAGACCAATTACTGCCCCATGGTTCCTCTTTAACTGAATTTAGAGTCCAAGTTTACTGTCATTGTTCCTAGGCAAGTAACCTCCGGCCCAGTTCATGCAAGATCAGATATGAGGAGACCAATTAGGAGTTCGTTGCAATAGCCTAATCAAGAAATGCTCAGGCACTGAACTAGGGGAGAGGCATCCCCAGAAAGGGAGCAAGATCTCATGAACTAAATAAGGTATCCAGTTGACAGAACTGGGGGAGAACAGATCTGAAATGTAAGGGACAAGACTGTTCCTAGCTTGAGTGCTAAGAATCATGGTATCCCTCCAAAAAATAGGACATACAGAAAGAAAAGCAGGCCTGGTTGAAGACACGGTGGTGGAGTTGGAGTGTGCCTTTGACAGTGTCTGTATGACTCCAAGCAGAGATTTCAATTGTGATTGGATACACCAGTCAAAATCTAGTCAGGCCATGGCTTGAGATACAGCTTAGGGAAGGACATGTTCCCTAAGTAAGTTATCCTTTGGGGATGAGGTAATCAGAGGTGGAGGAAAAGAGAGCCAGTGGAGAACACAGGCTTGAGGTACCTGACACCAGCCAAGATGTGGTCAGGAAATGAGGGGACTCGGGATGATTTGCACAAAGAGTGGCTATGGCATAATCATATCCCTTTTAGTTCCCAGAATAATTTTTCAAAAAATTGGAAAGTGAGCTTGTAAATGAAGAGTCTGGAGCTCTAGGGTACAAGTGACAAGACATGCTAGCAAATGCTCCTTCAAGGTGCTGCTCACCTACAGCTCTGAGGCAGATGCCAGTTCCCTGAGCATAATTCAGTAGTTAGCTAAGAGAAGCTGAATCAAATTTTGGTTGTTATCCAAAAGAGAGGTAAGAGACTTTAGAGTTTACAACCCATCAAGTTTGCAGGGTTCAGTTAAAACCCTCAAATTTTCCTAAATTTTCTTTTGAAAGATAATAAATTTATAGAAAGTTGCAAAGATAGGCTCCTTGTGGCCTTAGTTCCACTTCTCCTTGTGTTCTTTTCTACATGATGATAGTATAAACCCAAAGCCTTGGGTTGGTTCCGTATACAGTTCCATGCCATTTTATCACACATCCAGATTTGTGTAACCACTACTACAATCAAGATACAAACTGTGCGTCATAGCTAAGTTTGCTCTTCTGCATATCATCCCTTAGAGTCCTGCCAATATCTCCCAACCATCTCTAATCCACGGTAACATGTTAAACATCCCAAATATCTCTAATTCTGTCCCTGTGAGAACATTAAATATGTATTGGTATACTATATATGAGACTTTAAGGCTATCACTTTTTCCCATTCACCCTAATACTCTTGAGATCCATCCAAGTAGCATCTAGTTTTTCTGTGTGACTGAGCAGTATCCTATGGTATTTCTGTACAGGAATTTGATTCACCATCTAATAGAGAATATCTTCCTCATTCCCAAAGCTTGGTTACTACACAAACAGGTTCTAAGATCACTTGTGTGTAGATTTTGTGTGCCCACAGCTTTTATTTCTCTAGAACAAATGGCCAGGGCTGCAGTTGTTCCGTGAGACTTTTCTAACTGTATATGGCTATGCCACAAGGTCTGTATTGTAGTAGTAAAGTCTATGTTCCAAACCTAAGTAAACACTCTAAAAGTCAATGAAAAATGTGTATCACTCATAAAGCTCAAAACTAAACATTTATATGCCCATGGGGATTTATTGTAGGCTTTTTCTATATTAATTTAGTTCAATTTTTTATTTCTTCAAGCTCACTACTATTACCACTATTTCTAATTTGTTGTTAAACCTCTGAAAATATCATTTCATATATCATATATAGTATTTCTAGAACATATCTTTTTTTTATCTTTTCACTCAGATGCTAACTTAAACATGAATCAGAAGCTATCCGTCACACGGTCAATCTTCAACAAGCTCTTGACCTCAGTTTACACTAAGGTGCCCAACATCCTACAAAAATATACTTAGTTTTGCCAACCTCAGGCTGTGTAAGCTAACATATAGCCATTTACAAAGTAGAAGTTGAAAACTCATTCTTCTACTCTTGATCCAATCAGCAATCGTTAAGAGTCTGTCTGGTAGTTGCAATAATGGCCGATTAATGGGGACTTGAGAGAAAATAAGAATACAGCTATTGTCTGAAATGTAAAAAAAAAAATCAAGTTAGCACCATTATTAAAATAATTGTTTTGAGTTGTATAGTTTGGTCACATGTAGGTTTGAATGTCCGCTCTGATGATTTCCCGCTTGTAAGGTCTTTAGGCAAGTTACTACAATGCCCTGTGTTTTCTCTATAAGGTGAGACTCTGTGAAAGGGGCAGTCCCATTAGAACTAACTTATAGGTTGCTGTGAAGATGTCATGAGATGATAAAATGCCAAAAGTGCTTGGGAAATATGTGGTATAAGGCAATCAATAAATGCTGGCCGTTAATTTTTATGAGTTGGTGACATTGGCAGCTTCAGGTACCCTCCTTTTGATCTATTCATTATGATGGATAAAGGGGAAAGTCAGAGAGCTGGGATAAGCTGGGCTTTTGTCTGCTATGGGGTGAAGAAGCTTAAAAATGTACTTTCATCTGAAGGGATTTCACATTTTGAAGGCACTACAGGCTAGGCTTGTGTTCAAAGCATGAGTCTATTCCGCTAAGATTTGCTGCTGGCTATCTTCTATGAGAGAATTCACGGGAGAGCTGTCAATCTGAGTGCGGAGAAGACAAGTGGAGGCACGGAGTGAAAAGCCATGGTTTCTGTATCAGTCAGGGAGTATCAGTTATGCTTCAGTAACAAATGAACCCCGAACCCAGCAGCTCAATACAGTGAACGTTTATACTCTTTCACATTCCCTGTGTATTTACAGGCCAATCAGCAGTCCCACTACATCTAACCATTCAGAACCTTGAGTTGACAGACGCTCCTCTGTTCTGAATCTGTTCCCACTGCAGTGTACAGACAGCTCCCTGGTCCCATGGCCAGAAGACAGAAGCCCAGATAATCGTGTCTGAGCACTTCACTAACTCAGCCTGTAAGTAATAAAGGCTACTTCTACTTGTGTTTCTGTGCCCAGAATCAGTCAAATGGCTCAACGCAATTGCAAGATGGTTAATAAGGGGGCAAAGTTCCAAGCTTCCAGAGAGAACTGGCTATGGATGGAGCCAGTAATCTTAATTACCCACTTCCCACAACTTCCTCCTTCTCACAAATGAAGAAATCACTTGAAAATAAAAATCATCCTGTAACCAAGTAGATTGCCCATGTTCTTGTTGTCAGCTCTTTAAAAGGGACCTTTGACTGTACAAGGTGGCCTAACAACAACACCCCTCATCTCTCCTCATCTTTAAGTCAATCAGCATAAGTTACAATGTGAAGCTAATAGATCAGTTTTGGTGTGGGTAGAGTCTCAGGTCCATAGCGGTCTGCATACAGTCTGCTATGGCTTAGGACTCAGGGGTGCCTGCAACTGTCATACTCTATGACTGCTTCATTACTACCACTCTCCTCTTGCTTCCCAGGTCATTTTAATGGCATCTGGAGTGTTCAGGAGTTACAAGCACACCTCCTACTGAGAGGACCGTGGTCCCAGGATGCCCAGTGGTAGCTTCCAGTTGCTCTAGATAACAAGTCTGCAAAGTCAAATGAAATAGAAAATGAAGTAGAAAGCTGTGGCCCAGAGAAAGCCATATGGCTGCCCAAACAAGGGCAAGATTTCCACGGAGTGGCCTTTGTCAGTGGCCGAAGTCGGATCCACTGAGCATTTGCTTCCCAGTATACTTGTTGAGAAAGTCCTCACAGCGTTAAGCACGTTTGAGAAGCAAACGATCACCAGGTGTTTAAAATGTGCCCAGCACCAGGGGGAAGGGCATTCATTTACTCTGTGGTTTGAGAATCTGCTTGAGCAGAGAAATCTGTTATCTGACACCAAACCTATTACTGCAAAATCATGGAAAACACTGTTTTCCACGTAGGAAAATCCACTGTGATAATCCAAATTGGCCTTGACAGCTAGAGTCAATTGGTGTCATAGGGGAAATGCCCTCTCATCAAGAAGCATACTGGGGCTGGGGAGACGGCTTGGGTAAACCCATCTCTCTGCAAGCCTCAGGATCTGAGCTCTGGTCCCTGGATCCGATGTAAAAAGCTGAGCATGACCATGTTTGCCTGAAACTCATTCTCTGGGAGGGGGAAACAGGAGGATTCCAAGGGCTTGATGGGAGGGGGAAACAGGAGGATTCCAAGGGCTTGATGGCCTGCCAGTCTCGCTGAATCGGAAAGCTCTGGGTCCAGTGAGAGACTCTGCCACAAAGAATGAGGTGGAGAGTGATTGAAGAAAACAGTGAGTCAGTCTCTGCCACTCACAAACAGGCATGTGTGCCCACATGCACACATGTGCATGCGCACACACAAGGAACATACAAGTCTCAGATTCAT
The DNA here is from genome assembly GCA_902729485.2 of Mus minutoides. Classification (NCBI taxonomy): domain Eukaryota; kingdom Metazoa; phylum Chordata; class Mammalia; order Rodentia; family Muridae; genus Mus; species Mus minutoides. The sequence goes on along the minus strand of CACVCL010031819.1, from coordinate 15,025 downwards.
GTTCAGGATTTCCCAGAGAAATGAGTGGTGGGTAGTGTAGACTGTCAGCATAAACAAAACAAAGCCATTATCCGTGGACTCATTTTACACAGTTGATGGGTACGTGGAGATTCTTTATGCTTCCCTCTGGTTTCGTGTTCACTTGGCATTTTTACATAAAGGCATTTTAAAAGAAAATATTTAATTCCAAGCTCCTAATAATTTATTCATAGTGGTAGTCATAAAAGATTTATCATGTTCTAAAGAATTTTCTAGGTACTTTGTATGCATTATCTCTTATTCATCATAGTGTCTGTGGTGGTTTAAGTGAGAAATGTACCCTATAGCCTTGAGCATTAGAATGCTTGGTCCCCAGTTCTATCTGCTCCATGCTCGCATTTGAAGACCTGAGAGCTCTCAGTTTTCTGTGGCTCCTGCTATGACTGCAGCTTGCTGCCAGGCTTCCCACTGTGTTGGACTCTTTCACTTCTTCTGGAACCCAAAGTCAAAACAAGCTCTTTCTTCTCTAAGTCCCCTTCGGTCATGGTGTTTTATCATAGCAACAGAAAAGAAACCAATAGAGCATCTTGGTATGAAAAGTGTTCATCGTTATCTTCTTTTTATGGGCTGTGATGTGTAAAGATATCTGCTCTGGGTCACACAGCCAGTAAAACAAACGAAAACGAGCAGAGGCAGACTGTGAATCCAGATCTGACCACTAAACCTGTATTCGTAACAAGTGTGTATACTGGTACTAAAGAGGACCAACCCACTGTGGCCTCTGGCCAACAAACATCTCCCTTGGCAAGGCAAACTTGTGAAAGTTGAGTCATGATCAAGGTGGTTTGTCATGTGTGAGGAAAGAAAACATGACCAAAACAGACATGAGCCATCCTGCAGGTAGCATCCACCTTGTGCCGCCTTGGTCCATTCTTCACTGTTCTGCAGACGCCCCGTGAACACCCTTCCTTGCTTTCCCCACCCGGCTTGTGTCTTTCCTGGAGATGGAAACTAAGGTCTAGATTCCTGATACCTCTCCAAATCGGAGAGCCAGATTTAACACCTTCTGCTTTCTTAATTATCCCATAAGCCCTCACTATGGATAAATTTTAAGTTTGTGGCATGAGCTGGAAGAATACTTGCTTTAAATAAAGAAGTATCAGTTCCGTGTGCCATTGAAAGAGGCAAATCTGACCAAGCCCAGGCATTTTGATGTATTATGACTTGGTTGATTCTCCTTCATTCTGAGGCAATTTCCCAGAAGTTACCAATCTCATTGTGTCCAGTAAATATAAAAACAATGAATGTGAAAGGGACATAGAAATATTTGAATTGCATTGTCCTTTTTAAATCAAAAAGGTGAAGGGCTAGATAGATGGCTCAATGGTTAAGACCACTGACTGTTCTTCCGGAGGTTGTGAGTTCAATTCCCAGCAACCACATGGTTGCTCACAACCATCTGTAATGGGATCCGATGCCCTCTTCTGGTGTGTCTGAAGGTCTGAAGACAGTTATGGTGTACTCAGGGTGAGATTATGGATTTAATAGATAAGGGCTCACTAATAAGTTCCTACAGCCCAGGATCTATGAAGGGAGGTTGGCATGCTAAAGAAAGGGACAATTTCAGGAATCTTTTGTCCTCAACAAAAATCTTTTGAGTAAAAGAAACACACACACACACATACACACACACACACACACACACACACGTGCAAGTTTTATAAAGACAAATAATATGAAACCAGGAGGGTTAAAAAAAAAGTCCCCTTTGTATCAAAGTGGCTCATATAGATTTTGTCTCAAATCCAAGTGGCCCCACCTAAGCCAGATTTTCCATTTATAAGTAACAATCTTCCATTTATTGACAACAAGGAACTATTGCTTTATCTGTATCCATTTTCATTCTCAATTTTGTTTGTGAACAAAAGAAAGAGCTAATTACTCCGCTAAGTGATTTTTTTTATTGTTGTAGGACACAGAGAGCTGCAATCAAAAGGAAGCAGGAACCTTCAGTGTCCACGACCACAGCATGCTCATCCTTAACCCATGACCACAACAGGCTCATCCTTAACCCAGGTCCATGACCACAGCACACTCATCCTTAATCCAGGTCCATGACCCTACAACAGGCTCATCCTTAACGCAGGTCCATGACCACAGCACACTCATCCTTAATCCAGGTCCATAGCCACAGCACACTCATCCTTAAGCCGGGTCTGTGCTAAAGATTTTAGAATGCTATGATTGGCCTGGATTGGAAAAAGGTCCCTCTCCTGGGGAAGTGAGAAGAAGAGACCTTGTCCTGAGTCATGCAGACTAAGTAATATTGTCACGGACTAGCGAATTCTCCATGGGGAAAGGATGCTGAGCTGGATGAACCTTCTTTGTAGTTCGAGGCCAAATCAACGAAAGCAAGAACAGCCCTGAATTGCCTAGTGGGTGTTCAATGAGAAACAGAACTAAAATTCCAGGATGGCAACCTTTGAGCCAGCCACGCTCCCGTTGCTATTCAGAGAGGAGAAATCCTGAATCCCAAGATGCTGTCATCTGTGGTTAAAATGCATTAAGAAAATACTTGGATGAAAATAAGGACAGACAGGGAAGAGAGAACAAGAGGCCTGGAATAGGGACAACAGACCTTCTGATAGGTGTCTAGACATAGGAAAGAATCCTGTGTTCATCTCTTCTCAGTGCCAGTGGAAAGACTTGCCTGCTTCTCCGATAGATGACTGGGTTGATCTTTTGGTAAAGTTAAGCTGTTTGCAGGGTGACCTGTTGGCCCAATTTTAAACATCATAGCCCACCTCGGTTGTTACCAAGATGCCTGCCTGCCACAGGCAATGTCCAAGTGGAACATTAAGAAAATTTAGGAAATTAGCCTTCAAGACCTTTCAAGTTTGAGACAAAACCCAGATTTTTATTAGTTGTCAAAAACACATTGATATCCCCAGGATCTCTGGAAAGGAATTTTATCCCCCTCTGTCTCCTACCAACAGAGCAGCCAAGCATTCCTGCAAATGCTGCTGCAGTTTAAGACAGAGTCATATTTAATTTTTTCCCATGCTTTTCCATTTGACCTTGCTCCTTCTTTCCCTAGAGAAAAATCCAAGATTCCTGCAGAATCCTCGAGTCTCTGGTGTAGCATTTCTCAGCCTTGCATTTTTGTCTGTAATGCTGTGAGTTAGCCTTTATTCTTCTCAATTAAAATATCCTTCAAGGGCTTTGCTTTCCAAGATATCCCCCACTGGAAAGCCTGTTTTGTATGGTGTGTATATATATATGTGTGTGTGCAGTGATACATAAATCTGCTCTCATACCTAACAACACAGTACTGGAAAAAAAAAAAAAAGAGCTCTTTAGCTTCTCCCAAAACCTAAGACATCTTCCTTCCCCCAAAGAACTGGCTATGGGAGCCTTGCTCTCCATGTTTAAAATCTTGCCCAGTTCAAAGCTATTGGCTGTTGGGCTAGGCGATGTGCTTGGAAATTCAGGTCACAGCTTGACACCCAGATGATGGAAAATGACATATTCAATAGGGTCTGAATAAGACGCAATCTTCAGTTCAGTGTATCTACTGGGCTCCAGCTCCTGCCCTCTGGAGATTGTATTATGTGTAGCTATCATCACCTCTTGCTGTTACGTGCATCTCTTCCTGGCTCTTTGTCTAACACTTGGTTTCTCAGTCTGCCATTCAGATGGTGACAGGGCGATCTCCATAGTGGAAAGGGTTTCCCTCGCAAGTATAAAGGGTATAGACTGCTCATAATTAGACCTGACAGTTATTAAAGTGTGCCGGTGTGCCTGTCTTTATTGAGAAGAATTATAGGCCCACGAGAGCCAAGAAGATATCCTGCTACCTTCTGGCCCGCCAGTGAGTTGGTGGCATTGCTTTGTAAGGGTTGCATTGGGAACCCAAGATCCCGGGGCTTCTGGAAGAAAGTACAGTTATTCCATCTAAGAGCGTCAGGCGGCCAGGAGGGGAGGATAAGGAGGAGGCAGCCGCCGCCTCCACCAAACCCTTCTATAGCACATCAATCCCTGTGGGCTCCTGACCCACTAACTTTTCCCCCTGGCCTCTTGTCATGTTATTCTCTATCTTATCTCCTGAGGTCCATTTCCTCCTGCCTGTCAGACTCCACCTTGATGGGCCTCTGTGTACTGGGCTTCCTCCACCCAGAATTCTCTTCCTTTTCTGTTAACTCTTGCTCACCCACATCTCAGCTCACAGGAGATTTCTGCTAGAAATAGACTCGGGATCCAGGGAGTCTGGAGAGATGGCCTAGGGGTTAAGTGTACTTACTGCCCAATTAGGAGGACTGGACTTTGGATCCAAGAACCCAGGGTAACGATCAGTGTACAGCCCCCTGACCTGTAGTGTGCATTTATGTACACATGTGTATATGTGTATGGAAGTCAGATATCAAAGTTAGGAGCATCCTCTATTGCTCTCTGCCTTATGTTTTTGAGGTAGAGTCTCTTAGTACAAAGCTGCAGCTCCTGATTGGTTAGATTAACTGTCCAACAGGCCTCCCCAGTACTGAGACTATAGATGCATGCCATCTCAGGGCTTCTTACACAGATGGGTGGGTTCTGAAGTCAGGCCGCCATGCTTGCATAACAAGTCTGTTTTACTTACTTTCTTCCTGACTGACTTACTGAACCATCTTTCAGGCTTTTGAATTTGGGGCTTTTGAAGGGCAAGAACTTTGTTTTGTCTCTATATATTTAATAAATGTTTGTCAGATCGAATAAATTAATGAATGATTCATTGACTAAAGGGAAAAATTCAGGGAAATTGTGGGAGAAAACAATCAGATTCTAATTTTTATTCAGGAGCTAAAGCAGACACCTCTAGACTATAGGTTGAGGCAGAGCGTTCACATTGACTTCCTATAATTTTAAACTGCACTCCTGCTTTTGAAACCATCATTTGTAGTGTAAAATGGCCTCTGTCTTGCTTCCAGACATCTCTAGCAATGGCATGTCTTGGCATTTCTCCACCCAACTCTCAGTCCAGACACGTGGGGACTGAGCTTCCTTGTGTTCTAATGGAGGTGTCGCCCAGACAATGTCATCATCTAAGCTCCATCAATTGACTAATTAGAAAAGAGCTCTAGAGGAAGTTGAGACCTCTAGAGGTAGGCAGCCATGTCTCCAGGGGCTTCCCTCCTCTTCTGGGCAACTTCTTGGTAACCTAGAAGAGACCACCTCATTGTCTAATCCAACAGCGATTGGGATTCTCAGCAAGTCTGGAAAAAAGTGCATCCAACAGCAAGCAGCAGGGACTTTACTAAGCTGGTGGAAGCAAGGAAGAGGGCTTTGTTTTTCCTCAGATATTGTGACGTGCAGAAGCAGACTAACAAGGGCTTCTGTTCAACCTGTTCTGCCAAATCAGGGTTTCCATCTTTCAACCTGCAAGATGGTGGCTATTTTGTCTTCAAGACACTCTTTTACAAGATAGCCTGGCAAGCATGTTTTCCATCTTACAGCCTTGAAACAGAGGTGACTCTTCTTTAGAGACCTAAGTTTCCCTCCCTTCTTCTTTCCTTCCCCCTCTCCCTCCCTCCCCATCCCCTAGAATCATGCTAGTGAACTCATCCTTCAGATAAGCCTTCTTTCCCTCGTCCAGGGAAGGTGGTCCCACCACACGATAATTCTCCCCCAGGGGGCTCAGGAACCCCAGTCCTCTCTAGAGATTTGTGATTGTCACAACATCAAGACCAGAGCTCAATGAATACTTGTTGGATGTCATTCAATTAAAATCAATTAGCACAAGATAGATTTCATCCTTAGAGTTTGCCACCCTAAGTCACTACAAAGCTGAGGGTAATTTTGTTGTTAGAATAAAATTGGTTCAAGGCTGGGCCACACTGGAAGTCTTTCAAAAGATCATACCCTTGTGGTCAGGGGCCAAGCACAGGCTGTCTACCTAGAGCTCTGAAAAGACCCTGAAGGACCACTCAATACCCCTGAAGACCAAAGCTGAAGAGATATTTGTTCTAGGGGGGAAAGTTTTAAGTTTTTTGGTTTTGTTTTTTGTTGTTGTTGTTGTTGTTAGTTTTGTTTTGTGTAGCCCAGGCTTGTCTTGAACTTGCTATATGGCTACTGTTGACATTGAAGTCCTGAGAGCTGTGCACCATCAAGTCCAGTTTAATGCACTAGGTAATAGATTCTATTTCCAGCACTGCAATAGTGAATGAATGAATGAATAAATAAATGAAATAAATAAATAAATAAATGCTTTATGACTACTATGTGTTTTGTTTTGTTTTGTTTTGAGATGAGGTATCAGTATATAGCTCTGACTGGCCTTGAACTTGCCAAGTAGGCCAGGGTAGCCTGGAACTCACAAAGATCCTCCCAAGTCTGTCTTTCAAAAACTGATATTAAAGGCATGTGCCATGACACACCCACATAAATAAATAAATAAATAAATAAATAAATGAATGAAAAATTAAGAAAGAAATAGAACATAGAGCAATTGAAGCACCTGAGGTAAGCTTCTGGTGTCCACATGCAAATGCATACACATGCATATATGCACACAGAAAGAGAAGTGTGGATGCAGCTCTTGGGCCCCACTGAAGACTTACTTCCCTTTGACCTCCAACAGCATCTTCCTCACCATCGTTCTTCTCTTCCCAGATTAGTGTGTTCTTCATCTGGGGTCCTATTAGCTTATGGCCTCCTGTCCTGCTATCTTTCCCAGCCTGCAGGCCTGACTCCATGCCCTGGTTGGTCCCCAGGGCCACAACTTCCTTTTGTGTGATCAGGCCACTTACTCTGGTTAGTCAGAGCGAGCCCTGCTTGACTGTCTCTGCAATCTCACTGGCAGAGAGTTCATTGCTGAGCAGGCTGCCTGCAATGCCCTGGATGCCCATATGCTTTCCCTTCCCAGTACATTCATCACTCCATGAGGCCTTTAGGTTCACACTGAACACAGAGAGTGACGTCCTAACCTTTTCTCCTTCCTCACTTCCATCTCAGCTGTAGCTGCCTCTAAGGAGTCTGAGTCCACATATCTGGCCATTTTGCCACACTCTTCTTAGCTACTCTTCTCCATCCTTCTGGAAGGTCGAAGGTGTTTCTCTTGGGCTCTGGAATCTGCCAGCTCCCTGCAGATTTAGTGAAGGGAACTTTCCCTTTTCCCCATGACTGTCTTTTTCTAGAGTTATGCCTTTGGCTTCCTCTCTTCAGTGGTCACCACCTATATAACAACCCCGTCCTCGTCCTCTATATCCGTTCCTGGGAGCCCTGACTCCTAGACCTGTAAGAGAACTTAGGTCCTCACCTTAGCCCTTACCTGTGAGCCCACTAATCAAAAAAGCTAAGGGCCAAAGGTTAGATTTCTGAAATTATTATTATTGTTGTTGTTGTTATTATTATCATTTAATAGTAGTAGTGTGTTCACTATATGTGTGTGTGTGTGTGTGTGTGTGTGTGTGTGTGTGTATATATATATATATATATATATATATATAAAACCATACCACCATGCAAAACAGTAGCATTACTCTATGTAGAACAAACAGGAACTCCCACACTAACAGTTGTAAACCCATTCCGTTCACATATGAGAACACCAAGTAGCATGGAAGGGTGTTTCTTTACACTTATTGGCTAGGCAGCTGTGTTAGTCACTTTCCTGTTGCTGTGATAAAACACGATGGTCAAGGCAACTTATAGAAGAACGTTTATTTAGTCCATAACACGCAGGACAGAATGGCCATAACAGCAGACATGGTGAGCGGAGCTGGAAACTATATGTTGTGAGTTTTCACTTGGAACTGTAAGCAGGACACAGAGAGAATGGAGTGAATGTTATGTAGCTGTGAAACCTCAAAGGCCACCTCCAGTGACACACTTCCACATGCTGTAAACCTACCCAAACCGCATCACTAACTGGGGACCAAGCATTCAAACATTCAAGCCCATGGAGGACATATCTCATTCGAACCAGCCTGTGAGTCCTCCCTTTGTCCGTCTCCCATTAACGTGGTGTTCAGAGAAAGTCTCAGCCTAGCAGGCCTTCCGTGGGCCCAACTCAGAAACAGCTACCTCCAGCACACGGACCTTCCTGTGGTCCAATACAAAGTGGCTGTGAAGGAGGCTGAGGTTCATCTGCAAAGATCGAGTGGTGAGCAGTGGTCCCTCTCATAGAACAAGCGTGTTTACAGGAGGGAGGGTCTTTAGGCATCGGATTGCCTTTGGCTGTGTATCCAACCCTAGCTCTTCCTCCCTCAGCTCCTCCAGAAGACTCTTCAGGAACAGGAACACGCTGGCTGGATGCAAGGACTTATTTTGCCCTTCCACTGCAGACTTCTGTTAGCCACTCAGAGATGGAAGTGACCAGATAATCGGGTTCGCCTTCTCTGCTAACGTGGTAGAAAATAACAAGCTGGAATTTTGTAAGGACCCTGCCCTTCCTTCCACTTTCCCACTTTGGACATTATTTTGGAGTTTTTAAAGAATGAAAACAGTATCCAGTCATCACTGGGGATGTTGAGGACTTGTACATATGCAATATGTACATATACAATATGTATTGTATACAGTCTGCCAAAGCTCACCACGCTTGGTTTAGCCATTTGAGGTGGTGCTGACCAAACATCATTGCATCCACCTATCAGCCGGTATGGGTTCTATTTATATGGTTTAGGTTCATGTTCTCAAATGCTGTTCATCCTGGCTACCATACCCCACCCTCTTGGAAGGCTAAGCTTGTCTTTAGAATGTATTTTTTTTTAGAGGCAACCATTATAATGTGTAGCTCTTGCCTTTGTCTGCATATTCCACCAAAAGATTGAGAAGCCCTTTAAAATGTCATTCCAGGTAACAAAATGAAAGAAAGACCTACACAAAGTGACCTATCCAGATATTGTGCTGGGCAAAATTGTCCAGCTCCAAATAAAAGATAAAGACTCCCGATAAACAAAACCAAGGAATTAACCCCTCTGACTTCCCAAGTTGAAAAGACACTTCAGAGCAACAAGAAAGCTTTGGAAGAGAAAAATATATGGAGACAGGTTCAGTATCCAGAAATCCTAGGACAGGGGGAACAGGTGGCTGAGTTGCTACACAGGGAGCAGAGGGTTCCAAGACTGTGGAGGCTTCTTTATGCCTTTATGGAGAGGAAGGTTAAGGAAATAATCCTTGCTGACCACCCAATGGCCCTCAGCCCCTCTCAAGTTATGCTGGAACGTTTAGAGGAGCTGTTAAGAAAGTACATACATGATCAAATGAATGCAGTACAGTTTTGTAATTGGATGTCTATTTTTATGTATCGCAGAATGTATCTGAATACATTCTAAAAATAGCCACGAAGATCTGGGAAGGTGGATCTTAGCAGTGAGGAGAAACTGCGGCTATCACAGGCCTTTTGCAGGATATGTTTGTTAAAACTCAAGTTGGCACGCAGGTTGCTGGGGGCTCCGCTCCAGGAATCTATTGTTTTCCCCATCCAAATGCAGAGGCCCGTAAGCCAGGAAAGGGGCAGCAAACACAATTTCTGTAAAATAGTAATAATAATAATAATAATAATAATAATAATAATAATAATAATAAAAGGATGAACATATGAGTTGATTATTCTGGGAATAAGTAAAGGATCTCTCTTCTGAAATAAGAACAAAGATAAGGCTTTAGGCTTCACAGAGTAACCCAACCTCAAGGGTCTTCCAGTAGCCTAATAACCCATACATCAATTCTATCTACAGCATGGCTGCGCTGAAGGATAGGCATAGTTATGTGTTCCAGTCTGCTCCTTAGAGACGGGACACAGGCACCTGTGCTGTGCTTGTTAAACGGTGTACACTGTAGTGCGGCTCTCTTGTGATTATACAGGTTCACATGACAGATTTTAGCCAATGAGTATTGAGAATACTTATAATGGTGTCACTTTCCTGTCACCTCGCCAGCACACCAGGCTCCTTGGTCAAGCGGTGTTGAGAGATGGTCTTTCAGTCAGCCGGACCTCCGAGATCTGTGGTGAGTGGAACTTCTCCACTGTGCTGTGAAGACCGGGAAGTATGATGGCGCTCTGGCCTGCTTTGTGCTGTTATAATAGAATATCACAGATGTAGCAACTCATAAGAAAAATATATTTATTCCTTACAGTTCTGGAGGCTGGAAAGTTCAATGTCAAATCTGGCACCTCGTGAGGGTCTTCGTGCTCCACACGGTGGATCTCATCCTGTGGTGGAAGGCAGGAAGGCAAGAGAACAAGGCGGGGCTGAACTTGCTCTCTTACAGGGACTCCACTCACATGGCAGCCACCCTGCTTCTGCAATAACAACCTTCATCTCCTCACGAGGGCAGAGTCCCCACGACCCCGTGGCTTCCTAAAGTTCCCTGCTCACCACACTGGCAACGGGGATTCCGTCTGGGCACACAAACTCAGGCAGGCACACTCAAGCATCACGAATGGCAAGTAAACCCCTCCTTGGGTTAAGCCTCAGCAAATTTAGAGTTGCTTCTTCTTCACTCACCAGAGAGGTGGTTCTGCTTTAAGTTCTTAAATAAGATTATATTGAAAGGCCAAAGTGGCTGCTTTAATCCATCCATAGCCTGACCTCACCAAGATAGCTAAGATAGAGTGGATTTTAGGGAAGGAGCTGGGAAAGGCTGTAGTCAGGTTCCATTCAGAGCAGGACCTTGGCTGCTGTCCCTTTCCAGGCAATGAGCAGTGAAAGCAAGGTGGAGGAAGCAAAAACCGCCAAGGCTCAGAAGTCACAAGACTCGAGTCCGTGTGCCCTAATGAGCATCAATCTAGCTCTTTTCACAGGCTTGGCCTTTATTGTGTGTCTGATTTTTTTTTTAAATGACATTTTGACTGTTGGCCAATTTGAATCCCTTTCGTTCCACACCCTGAATCTAGTCCTGGACTCTTGCATACACTTGAGTCCGTGTTTGGACAGTTAGGATGACGTGCTCTACAACCTACTGTTGAGCCGCACACGTTAATGACAGGCAAGGATGAATGGGGAAGCTTGGCGTGTGTCAGGCTGTGAGTGTAGGGATGGAGGTTCTGATGGTACAGAGGGAGAAGCAAACTGTCCTGAGCTTGGCAGCAATGTCACGCTGCGAGCTCTGCCAGCCTGGGTGCTCAGTTACTTCCAGACACAGCACCTTTTAGAAAAAAAAAATGCAAACCTAGACCCGAATCACAAGTAAAATGAGAGAGGGGGAAAAAAAACCCTCTACTTTGCAACACCTAGTGATTTGAGAACAATTCTTTCAAGTGGGCATTTTTAAAACAGTGACATTTAAACGTGGTCCGACATTGTTTCCCCATTGCCGGTTCCCTCCCGTGGATGGGCATGTCATTATTAAGCATCTTATTATTAACACAAAATGCTTTCTGTAGAAACATAAAGGCAAAGATGCTTATTAATCAGAAACTGAATTTCCTATTCAGGCACATAATCAGAGATCTTGGGAAGTGTGAACATGCTTATTTGGTTAGAAGGACTGAGAGCGGCTTCCTCTGGGGGCATTTGATCTGCTCGGGTAATGACATCCTGGAAAAATATACTGTGAGACCTGAACAACATTACCTACAGTCAGCTGTCCTGTGGATTTCACCCGGAGACTCATGGAGGACCCAATGGACTCCTACAGAGGGAGATGTGAGGGCGTCGAGAACCGCTGAGCCCTGCATATTGTCCCTGTGGATTTGCCCGGACTTCCAGCATCACAGATCCATTCCTTCTGCCCCTAGGCATGGCAGAACTTGGCAGAGGTGATGTAGTTAGGGATTACATCCACAGACTATGGGCTCATGACTCCTGAACTTGAATTTCAGCTTTTCTACTTATTAGTTGTGTAGCCTTGGGTAAGTTACCAAGTTACCCGGGATTGAAGTGCTATGCAAAGGTGGTGAGGCAGGCCTGCCATATTCACCTGGGCAAGGATTTAGTCTGGCTAAGGATTTTATCTCTGAAGTATAGCTTTCCTATGGACTTGTATGGTCCTAAAATCACCCAAACACAGCCCCCAAAGGCTCACAACCTAGTAGAACATAGGCATGGAAGCACTGGAAAGAAGAGGAAGCCAGTTCTTTGTTCAGGGGCAGAGCTAGGTCTTGAAAGGCTGCTGTACCGTGTGCCTGATTGCTACATGTGTTGCAGATGTAGCAGTGTAAGTCTATCATCCCAGCACCTGGGAGACTGAGGCAGGAGTTCCCGAGTTTGAGGCCAGCCAGGGATACATAGCAAGAATATGTCAAATGAAAACAAAATTAACAGCAACAAATAAGTTTTTAAAGGCATAAAGGACAAGAGAAAAAGCAGAAAGGGGGCAATTTCAAAAGGCAATCCCCGAACACTGCCTTTTACACCCAACTTTCTGACAACTGACGGCCGGCAGACTCTCCTTTCTTCCAAAGGAGAAAGCATTTCATTGAAAAGAAAATATGATGACTGCACCTTACCCAAGAATGCTCAAAAGCTCTCCAGAAACTACACGCTCTAATCCTGCAGGGGCAGCTGGTTCCCAAGCCCTCTTCTACATCCAGTCCCTGAGAACAAAGGCAGAAAGTTGTTGACCTGCCCCATCGCACTAGGGCAGTGCCAAGTGGGGGCCTCTCCGATCTTCCGATCTGAGCGCCTGGCTTTCTGAGCTTCTAGCTACAGCCAGCAGTGTTTCCTTGTCACAAAAGGCTCTGTCCTATGCAAATTGCTGAGCAATTCAGATGTGGGTTTGAAAGTTCACTCTGACCTTTCTTGGTGTCTGGGACAATGTAGTTCTTTCCGTTTATAATGTGAAGGCATTAAGCTACCTGCCTAGCTGCCTTTGTAGCACATTGCTACCTCCCAACTTTTTAATGCGCTGAAATTATTGCTCAAATGCCCCTCTGTGGTCAGACCTGCGGGCATTGTTAATAAGCAAAGAGAATTATTCGTAACCTGCTTCGGGTTTTACATCTTTCCCGAAACAGTCCGGTAGTTTTCTGTTTTAATGCGAGCTCCCATGTTTTAGTTTCATTGTTGACCTAATAAAAGTTCATATTCATTAGCAAGGGAGAACTGGGGCCAGAACAACAGACGCAGAAAATCGCCGATGTTTAGCAGCGCTGTGTTGGTGGGGGGCTCAGGGGTGTGGATGGGAGGGCTGTGAAATCTTCACTGGGGATTTCTTCAGTTTCTTCTGTGTGTTTAGCACTCTTCCTCCGGGTTTCTGAAGTCTGAACTCTCTCATCCCATCCTTCCTTCACAGTGGTATCCCGTGTTTTCTTTCAAGAAACTCTGTATGAGGCGGGACAGTGTAAACAGGATCTTCTCAGGGAATAGCCTGCCCAGCAGACATATTTTCTGGCTATGAAAACAAATAGAGAAAAAAAACAACCTAAATAAACATAAGTCTTTGCATTATTGCATTTTTGGAAGAGTAAAGAGCCAAAACATTTATTTAATAATCCACCCCTCTGACGGAACCACAGGATGCCAAAAGAACATAGGCTTGGGGCCGTCCGAAGAAAGCGAGCCCTGACCCCAAATTCTTTTTCCTAATATGCAAATGAACTCACCAACAACTTTTTGCTGTTCCTCCACGCCTGAGGTTTCCCAGCATGCCTTGTCACAGGAGAAGCCACCATTGGATCACAGTCTTTCCTGATTGCTTCGAGCACTTTAGCCTCATGACCACACCAACAGCAGACATACTTACAAATGGGACTTCTAACAGTACTTCACTTTGGCCATGTGTGGGGAGAACAACTGTAATCCCAGAGCTTGAGAAAATAAAGCAAGAGGTTTGAGGCTACACCAGGCTAATTGGTGAGTTTGAGGTAAACCCGGGCTGTGTAGTGAAACCCTACCTCATACAATCAAATATCATTTTATTTTTAAGTTCATTTTAGGGGAGAAGGAGACAGGTTGGCCAAGAGATACAAAGCTTCAATTTGACAAGAAGATAAGTTCTAATGTCCAAAGGCAGACACACCAGGACTTCAAAATATCTGATAGGTTTAAATGCCCTAACTACAAAGGAACAATACATGTTTAAGGTAAAGACTACTTTAATTAAATTCAAAGAAATAAAATGATCATATTGTACCCAACAAGTATGCATAATTATACAGCAATCAAAAATTGAAGCTAAACTTTTTACTCTCATTTTGTGTTTAATTTAAGCAGTTGGAGATTCACTCTGACTTTACAATGATAACACTTTTATTGGAATACATGTCGGATAGAGTATTTCACAGGAATCAGTTCATTCACTTAAATATCGGGGTAACACCTCTGTGAGATAGGTATCACCACCTCTGTTTTACAGGTCAGAAAATCAAAGCACAGAGATGTCAAGTAATGTGTCCAAGGCCACACAGCAGAGAGGTGGCAGCGTCAGAATACAAAGCTTGGGTTCAAACTCTCCAAGTCCATGAGCTGGCAGCCAGCAGAGAAGCACTCATGTGGTAGCTTGGAAATGACTCTTGTTGAATGAATAAAAAAACCAAACAAATAATCGACTCATAATAACGCCATCAAGGGAGGCAGCAACTTGTCAAAACACAGACTCACAACAGTTTGGGGTTTAAATACCCTAATTGGCTTTATTTGTAACTCAGGCAAGAATGTAGCTTAGAATGGAGTGTTTGGAAGCAGTGAACACAGGAGGTTGGTTTTACACTAAGAAAAGGTCTTCAGAAGCCGGGCGTGGTGGTGCACGCCTTTAATCCCAGCACTCAAGAGGCAGAGGCAGGCAGATTTCTGGGTTGGAGGCCAGCCTGGTCTACAGAGTGAGTTTCAGGACAGCCAGGGCTACAAGAGAAACCATGTCTCAAAAACAAACAAACAAACAAACAAACAAACAAAAAGTCTTCAGAAAACAGAAGCAATGACCAAGAGCTGACCATTTTATAGTTACTTTGGGACAGGAGGGAGAATGATAGGCAGTGGGACAGGGGTGGTCTGTGCCTTTAGTCCCAGCACTGAGCAGGCAGAGGCAGGAGGATGGATGTGAGTTTGAGGCCTGCCTGGTCTACAGGTCAGCCAGGGAGGGCTACATTGAGAATCCCTGTCTTGAAAAAACAAACAGAAAGGAG
>CACVCL010031818.1:0-25111 GCA_902729485.2 Mus minutoides | reverse complement strand
GAAAGGAAAGGAAAGGAAAGGAAAGGAAAGGAAAGGAAAGGAAAGGAAAGGAAAGGAAAGGAAAGGAAAGGAAAGGAAAGGAAAGGAAAAGAAAAGAAAAATGTACATATACAAATTGTCCTAGGCTTCACTAACTCCTTTCCATCTCACATGAAGTAGAATGGAAATCTTCCTATTTAGCAAACCTTATATCCCCAGTACAGGGGAATGCCAGAGCCATGATGTGGGAGTGGATTGGTAGGGGAGTCAGGCAGAGGATGGGGGAGGATATAGGGGACTTTCGGGATAGCATTTGAAGTGTAAATGAAGAAAATATCTAATAAAAATTGGGGGAAAAAAAAAGAAAGTTTATGTGTGGATCTGCTTACGGGTGCAGGGGTTTTGTTTATACTTTTGAAAAGTTCAAGCATTCAATACTATCCCAGGAATCAAAGACAACAAAAGGAAAATTTTCTATTCCTGTTGTAAAAGAATTAGAATTTCTTTCATATAAAGTACATTCGTGTATTAAAGAGATTTTAAACAACTAAGTTTTAACAGAGCCAACCAAAGCCAATTCTATATCTTACATGTGTTGGATATTAATTAATAAAGTTAATTAAAGCAATTTAAAATCTCCCTTTCCTGATTTCATTAGCACTGGCTTTCCAACTAATAAAGAACCCTTCTTTGGAATTATAAATTGATATGGAAATCACAAATTGCAGAGGCATTTATGGAGGAGAATAATTTATTCATTAATTACTAAAATTCACTGACCATAAATTTGTCACAGAAATAAAACTCTGGCACTTATGCCCAGATGCACTCATAAATAACTAAATAATTAAACTCACAGCCGAGGAACAAAAGCTGCTCAATGGGCACAATGAAATCTAAATAAGAGGACCACAAGACAAAAATAGAACGTGGAATAGAAATTATGCTAATCCGCATGTGACCCTGTCAAAGCTTTGACGCTGGCAGTTTCCAGAAACTCCACTTTGTTCCTCAAAACTTAGTTCCTGATCAGTGTCCTTCAATAGTGACAAAGTGTTAGAAGCTTCCCTAAGCAGAGATTGTCCCTGGTAGCGCTATTGGTGGGGGCCTGTGATCATGAGCTCTCATAGCTGGAAGGCTGCAGGACGGAGAACCAACTGAACACCCACACCCCACTGATGGCCCCACTCAAAGCCTGCCTTTAATATATTCACTGACTTAACTTTGTAAAGTTGTCTTTAGCTTTAAGCAATATTGTTGATGTTTCACGTTTTGATTTCACTGCTCAAAATGAAAATTTACCCAAGACTAGAAGATGTACATTTCTCTATTCCTGACTCCAAAACTCATGCTTTTGCCGTGTCTAGTATCAACTTGGCCTATGGAGAGAAGCTTAAGTCTCTGGCTGGCTCTTAGCTTCAACATCCTCCCAGAAATGAATTCAAAGGGATCTCGTGGCTTCCCTGCTGATAAACCAGCCTGCTCTCAGGGCAGTGGCTTCCTCTTCAACATCACCTCTAGCTCAGCAACTTCTTTCTGTCTTTAGAAAGTCAATGTATCAAAGTCAACCCAGAGACCTCTGCTGCCTCCGATGCTTGTTGACACTTAATGATGACATTGACTGTGCTCTTTAATTTTGAATGAAACCATGAAGAAACTGAGTGGAGAACTCTCCTGCCCCATGGATGATGGATCAGGTAGACATGAGTAAAGCAGGAATTACTGTAACCAGTAACCATTTCTGCTGCTTCCCACCTCGCCAAAATTATTTTAAAATAAAAATAATTAGAACTAAGATCCCAGAACTTGAACTTCTATATTTACCCTTTCACGTGACCTTGATCAAGACCCTCACCCCACAGAGGCCCTATCTCTTCATTTGCAAAAGTGTCAGGAAGTTAACCCGCATAACTTAAGGAACATGGTTGGAAGCTCAAACAAGAGTGTGTATGCCTAAAAGAAAGGACACCAACAAGGAAAATTTAGCCCTCAGATAACTTTTGCTTCACCAGCTGAGCAATTTACTTTAAGAAGATAATGCATGTGTCAGTCAGCAACAGTCTGACAATTCCCTCTTTCCTTACAAGCAGTCCCATAAGTAACACTGTGTGGCTGAACCCCAAGGCAGTAAGCTTTACCGATGATGTTTGAACATCATATATTATATGGATATTATAAACTGTGTGCATCTATTTAATGACAAGAATCCTGTCTTAGCACCCTTAGATCATGGCAGTATGCGACAGCATGCCAGGCAGATAGTGAGCTCTCGGAGGAGCTTCTAGACAAGAGATCAAACTAAGGCTACGGCTCTGTCCATAGAGAAGCTCAGTGGGAGTAAAGAGGAAACACCGACTCCCAGGGGCTGAGACACTCAATGGTCTCCCCTTGGCTTTGCAGAGAGCACACAGATCCACCAAGGAAGACTCTTCTTGCTTGACCTGAATTGAAAAACCTGCATTTATATTCCACAGCCGTGGCTCAGGTCACAGACGTTTTACAAGGAAACCAAATAAGTGAATCAATAGTACAGAGCTGTTGGCCCCAGGGCCCATCGGCTACCATGTGCTTCATTATGGTACTTAATATGGCCATGATTCCAGTTCCTCTCCTGTGATTTCCAGGAATAAACAGTAGTCTGAATGTACGGGAAAGTCATTACGTATTCATCTAAGCCACTTGGAAAGAATTCTTTACACACCACTGAACACTGGGTATTGCATGGCCCCGGGGTGCTCTGCCAGAATCCAAATCATAAATTACAGGTCAGGCTAGCCATGGGAGAGGAAAACAAGAGTTATTTCCTCCTTGCTATTCTGCACATTCCCTCACAGCCGAGGTGCCCTTAGTTTTATCCACTAGCAAAATAGTAAAGCATATGTAAAAAAACTGACTGTTTGGAACTTATTATTAATTTATATAAATTAAAAACAAAAGAAAAACACGAGTTAGCATCATGTCTACTTCCTTATCGCAACTGGACAGTTTTCTTCAGAGGTTGAAATACCTTTTGGCCACTGTATTCAGATTTCCCTTTCATATTAACTGCATTCTCTCTGTCCCTATGAGCTATGCATAATAATAATAATAATAAAATAACAGGTTGTAGTTGTTATGCCACGAACAAATGGAAGCAAAAAAATTATTCCTGAATCCTAATTCCTGGTTCTAGAAACTGGCTGTTCTCTCATGCTCTTCCGGTGGTGGACATTATTCTGTTGGAACACACAAGACTATGGAGCCAAGTCAATAAGATGGGCTCTGTCATATGTAGCTGATATTTGGCACAAACATAAATAAGAAAGGACAAATTTCAGCAAAAGAATATTGAGGTACATTGTTGAGAGAAGTTAATAAATCTCCCACCCAACATTCTTGTTTGTATCCTATAAAGTGGAGAACCCCAATACAGAGGTCATGAACCCACTGGGTATTAGGATAGCATATTAAAAAGAGTGGTAGAAGAATCCATGTGTTCAAAAATACCACCTCAAACACTATCAACACTATAATGGTGCACACTCATAGCTATTACTGCTTTTAATTTTATACAACTTATATAACTGCTCATTTATGAAATACCAATATGAAGTGCTATTAAATCCATTATGATTTTGTAATTATACACTATGCCATAATTGCATGATAAGAGATTAAATATCATTATGTATGAGTTACTAGAAAATAACTGACGTTTTGTTAGGAAATTAGAGCCAGTGAGATGGGTCTGTGGGTGAAGGTGCTTGCCTCCAGCCAGTTTCCCAAGGTTGGCTCCTGATCTCTGTACTTGTGCCATATACACACAAACTAATTAAGTAGATAACTAAAGCTAATAAGAAGCCGAGAACACCTATCACATATGATGCAGTCAAGTATGGTACAAAATGCAGTGGCTTCATGTAACCCAGCCTTTTTCTGAATGAGAAGTGCCTTCTCAGGAAACTGCAATCCTTTGATTCATTTAATATTTTGTTATTTCCATTCATACTTCTCTGTGTCTGTTTTTGAAAGCTCTTTCCAAAGCAACACAAATGAAGTACTTTCTTATTTGGCCTTTAAAAAAATAATAATATACTTCTTATTGGTATGTTTTTAACTTTTTATTGATTCTTTGTGAATTTCTCATCATGCACCCCAGTCCCACTCATCTCCCCGTCCCCTCATATCTGCCCTCCGCCCTGGCAGCGTCCTCCCTAAAGGAGAAAATAAAAATTAAAAAGAAAAAGAAAGAGAGGAAGAAAGAGGAAGGAAGGAAGGAAGGAAGGAAGGAAGGAAGGAAGGAAGGAAGGAATCTCACTGTGGATGCTGTGGTGTGTCACAGTGCCCAAACAACTGGGGAAGGCTCAGTGGGTAAAGGTGCTGGCTATACAAATTTGAGGACCCGATTTTGGATCACCAGAGCTTATGTAAGACTGTCAGCAGGACGAGCTTCTGTAAGTTCAGTTTCAACACTTCCCTCCACCCTCTTTATACCATACCAACAACAAAACAAGGTACAATTCCACCAAAGTTCACTAGGGGAGCAGTGAGTTCATTGGCTTCACTGACAAGGGAGAAGTTACTAGAGGGAACATGGGTGACTCCAAAGCAGCCATATTGAAAACTCTTTACCCAGGATAGCAGAAGACTTATAGCTGTATTTATGGGGACCTTTCCAAGCCTTTAGTTAACATTCCTTGGCCTATATACTCTAGGCCTCCCAGAGACGCAGAATTCCTAGAGACCATGTGCAGTTACAGCAGAGTTGCTTATAAATGCTTGGCATATGCAGCGATGAACAACAGTGCTTGTTTCAAACAAGGTAGAAAGCAAGGACTGACACCCAAGGCTGACCTCTGACTTGTGCACGAGTACTGGGGCATGCATGCATTCTCACACTCACGAGCGCGCGTGCACACACACACACACACACACACACACACACACACACACACACAGTGAGTTTAAATAACTGACCTTCGTAACCAACAAAATAACCAGGAAATGGAAGAGACACGTCTCACAAGAAAAGTACAGAGTAATTAGGAAATGTCCCCACAAGTGATGGTAGCCTCCAAATAATTATCCAATTATGGGACAGTTATTGAATGCAACCTCTCATCCCTTGTGACAAAAGAGTCATTGGTCTTAAGGAAGTATTTATTACAATTTAAAGGAGAATTGTGATGATCATTCAGGTTTGTCTGTCACTGGCCTGACCTGTTCTGGGTTAGTCCTGATATTTTCTAATGTTTCTAATTTCTGATTTTACTATTATTCTAGGCTCCCATGATCTCAGCTGGTCAAAGTGCAGAGAATAAGAGATGGTGAAGTACTCGGATCAAAACAAGATAGCTGTATCATACCCCTCCTCCAAGGGCTCAGGGATCGCCATGGAAGGGGACATTGAACAATTATAAGAACCAGGGGTGGGACTGGAGAGATGGCTCAGTGGTTAAGAGCACTGAGTGCTCTTCCAGAGGTCCCAAGTTCAATTCCCAGCAACCACATGGTGTCTCACAACTGTCTGTAATGGGCTCTGAGACCCTCTCCTGGTGTGTCTGAAGACTGCAACACTGTACTCATACATATAAAAAATAAATAAATCTTAAAAAAAAAAAAAAGAACCAGGGGTAAATGATAACTATAATGAAATAGTGTTTTTCAGACACAAGGCAGATAGACATGTGAGATCACAGCAACTGTGACTGTACCCCAAACACATCAAGGGATCAAGCCAACGAAAATCCCAGCATGAGTGGGGAAAAGGACCCATGGAGCTCTTCCCTTCAATAGCTCTGAGGAGCTGTTGGCAGTTGGTAGCCGCTAGGGGAAGGGGAGTCCGTTTTCTTCACGGATGTAGCCCCTGAAAAGCTGCCCATGCCCCAGGATACAGTCCTACACTCATGCACACACAGCTAACGCACACTAAGTGAACTCAATGAGTCTATAAGCCATGAGCACATGAAGTAGGGAGTCAAAGACAATGCTGGGAACAGGGGAGGAACTGAAAAAGAGAGAAATGTGGATTTCTATGCATGCATCAATTTCTCAAAAATAAAAAAAATAGATGTAACTGTTAAGTGGTAAGAGGCAAAGATCCTTCAAATAAAAAGATGGTTTTAGGAAACATGCTGATACAAGAGATCTAATGGAGGCTCATGGGAAACCCCAGCCAAGATTGGGAGAGGAAATATGACAGAAGGGGGAAGTCAGGCCACGGTGAGTGTCACAGCATTGGCAACGACATGGGGACAGGCAAGGCCAGGAGGTACTCAACAGAGTGGTACACTATCTGGGGACAGACAACACAGGCATCTGTGCTGGTCTAGCAGACTCTCGTCAGAGCAAGTGGATCCAATATCACCCCCCAAATAATTTCATGGTTTAATTTTGATATTTAATATAATCAAGGCTTCTAAGCTTTGATGGAATTGGAATCACTCATGCACAGTGTGAAATATTTCCATGACATCACCTCCCTTCTGAGACAACAGTGATGGGGAGACGCTGTCTGCAGTCCCAGTGGTGGGAGGGTTCCACGGTGGCTATGGGAACTGGCAGGGAATGGGTACAGGACCCTGGTTAAGTGTAGTCATTTAATGCATGTTGCGGCCCGAGCTCTGCCAGTTGCCAGCTGGGTGACTTTGACTTATCCTCAGTTTCAGGATCTCTCTAGATAATTTTGGATGCCACCCAAGGTGCAGAGTTTGATGTAGTTATTATTAAAAGGAACGTGTTGCGCTGTGCCTTTGCACACGGTAAGCACTCGATAATGATAAACGTTGTTATCATATGCGTGTAATAAAGGCAATGCTCAAACATGAAAGCTTACAGTGTATTCAAAGATTCTATCAGAATTATAACTTTATTTCAAATTTTACATATTGTGATATAAATTTTCATTATTTCTGGTGTCACACACTTCAGGGATTGTATTTGCCTGCCCCCTAGTGTTAAGATGAGCCCACTTCAGCAGAAAGTTGGGCAAGGCTCCTAAAGGGCTCATTTGCTGATTAGACAGGAGAAAATGGCCATCATGTCTGAAGAGTGGGGTTGGAACCTCAGACTCAGAACTCTTCCTTTCCTCATGTTTTTTTCTCAAACCAGTACAAGGATATATGAATGTGTGTGATGGTTAGAAATAGCTTGAAAACCTAAAACAACTTGGACAAATTCAATAACCACACACCATGTGCTGTTCATTCAAAACTTCAATCACTGCTCAAGACCACTACATGAGCTGTATTATAATGACCATTTTATGGAGGGGAGAAACTGAGGTACAAGGAAATGAGATTTGTTAGGCTGTTCTTCATGATACAAACGGATCGTGTAAACAACTACAGAAATAAAGAAAACCAGGCAGCTCTGTTGTTGATGGGGGATGTCACTGGTAGAAAATGGATCAAAAGCTACAATAAGATGGAACCTTCAATTGATGTTGCCTAAACTTCTAACTGATAGCTCTCTCTGCAGAAAAGGCAGTGAGTGGAGATGTCTCTAAAGTAGCTTACTGCTAGGAAAAGGTTCTTCTGTGTTCTGCATACTTTATAAATGGGGTTTATATGTTTTTTAAAAGACTTGGCTGACTGGGATGGGCAGGGGTGGGGGTGGGGGCGTGGGCTGGGAAATAACTCAGTTGGTAAAGTCTTTTGTTTGTTGTGTTTGACCCCCCCAGCAACCACAGAAACAAAGCTGAGGTCAGTGTCATCCCAATAACAGAAGCGCTAGGGCAGCAGAGGTGGCCATGATGTGTGTACCCTTATACTCTTGAAGCTAGAGAGACAGAAACAGGATAAGCAGGGCTTGCCAACACGTAAGCTCTGGGTTCAATAGAAGATCCTGTGTCACAAAGTCCAAGTGAGAGTGACTGAGGAAGACACCTGACACGAGCCTGTGGCTCCTGTGTGTTTGTGCTTGCCCACAGGCAAACCACGAGGATCAAAGGTCAGGGTCAAGTGTGTCCTCAAAGACTATTAATTCCTGAGCTTTATGGGTACTTCACTCTACATTTTCAGTAAGACACCATCCCTGAACAGTTGTGTTCACAGTATGGACCAACGGTCCACACTGGTGAGGCCTGACTTGGAGATGGGAAATCTGTCTACACTGCCTTCTGTGGATATTAGATTAGTATATTAGTAGACTAGATTATATTAGTATATTGGTATACTAGTGTCAGAAAAGAATCCATGCACTTGGGCTTCTTTTTCTCCAATGGCATCAGAGTTGGGTAGGAATAGCTGCTCATCACAGCACTGGTGAATCACTGTGGATTTCATGAGGATTTAGGTGCACAGCCCTTTTTCAAAAGGCAATAATGACATGGTCATAAGATTTTGTAACTTCCATTAGACTAGAGAGATAGCTCAGGAATTAAGAGCACTTGCTACTCTTCAAGGACCAAGGTTTGATTCCCAGCTCCCATGTGGAGGCTGACAAGCAGTTGGTTAGGGTGTGGTCGTGGGTTTTATCCCCTTATCATGGACCACATCTGTAATGTACTGCAGAGACTTGATGTATCAGTGTTGGGGGATAAGCATGGGGGGGCCCACACTCTTAGAGGAGGAGGAGGGAGACATGGAGGGGGGAAGCAATCAAGATATAAACATAAATAAATAAATAAATAAATAAATAAATAAATAAATTAATAAATTAATCAAATTAATAAAAAATAATAAAAAGTAAAAAAACAAAAGAGTAATTTCCAAAAGAAAAGTATTGTAATCATCGTCAACTAGACCTTTCACAACACAGTGACCATGGGCATTTGGGGGACCTGGCCAAGCTTAGATTTAAAGATTTTTCTCTGTGAAATGCCAGGCACCTTCATAATGAGTTTTACATAGTGTCCACTTTCTTTGTAGAGAATCGGCTTCCAGGAAACGCCTCTCCTCCTCCAAGTTGCTCTACCCACAATATCATCTTGCAGAAAGACGAGGGCAGAGCCAAATGAAAAGAAAATGTGGTGTCCAGCTTTAGAAAAGTTTGGCCATAGGAGAAAATCAAACTCAACCTGAAAAACACCAGAAGCAAGGCTGCGGGGACAGTCTCACCGACTCTTAGAGAAGCAAAAGGAAGTTTAGGGACACTCTCTGATACTGCAGTTTTCAGACATTGGCAGGGCATAACCCAAATGCGGACAGCTGAAAGAAACAGAGCAACCATCAGCTGAAAGGAAAAACTATTTTATTTTAAGACATACTATTTCCTTATCAAACTCTACATCCTCTCTAGAAGAGGGCCAACGAATTTCCACAGGCATCAGCGTCTGGAGTCTGCCTCTGCTCGTCTCTGTGTTTTCTTACCCATGGTCTTCAAGGCAATTGATTCTTCCCTCCCTCAGTAAAATGTACAGTGCCCACTCCTCTGTCCCGTGACGTCTGTTTTGCCATCACTGGACACGGGAATCCAAGACAATCCACATAGAGACTCACTCATTCCCCTCCCCTTCGCCTGCTGCACTCGGCAGCACTGACCTGACTTTTGTAGGGCTCTCCCTATGCTCCATGAGGACATTTCTGCATCACAGAGAGCAAGGCCTCCACATAGTGGGTCTTCAGTCCTCAGAGGTTAAAAGATAAGATAATTTCTCCAGAACTGGGGCTTTGCTTTACCTGGTTTTACTACCAATGGCCAGAAAACAATTACCACATTTTAAATTGTTCCGAGAGGCCATGATAAGAGTCTCTGACTGCCCTGCTCCATCTATCCAGTCTATGGTTCATTCCTTTGATCTACAGGACACATGTTGTGCATCCACACTACATGAGCCATCTTGGTAATCAGGCCAACTGTCTGAGTTGCATAATGACCATAGGGGGGTAACTGTTATTCCAGACTTCTTAGGTATCCAGAGAAAGACCATTGTGTACCATTCACACATGTAAGCACACACCCATATGTAGATATACGAAGATGTTTATATATTTAGATTATTTTATGCCCAAACAAATGATAGGGTTACCAATCTGCCTAAGGGGGTACTCAGCCTTGGGAATCCAAAACAAAGGGAGAACCCAGCAATTACACTCCTGTATTTAAAGCCTTTGCCTACTGGGTTGACTGTTTTGTTAGGGGGTGGGGGTGTCATGGTTTTTGGTTTTTCATTTTGATCAAAGGTAATTCCAGTAATTTACACATCTCAAAGATGCACTAGGTTTTTGGGTTTTTTGTTTTTGTTTTGGAGAGGGGGTGGATGATCCTAAAAGGATTTTCTTTAAAAAAAAAAATTAGAGTGTTTTAAAACCACTGTTTTAGTGTATTGACTTTCCCACAAAGAAAATCAGAAATAACTGGAACCACACCCCACTGCAAAGGCTGTGGTCTCAATAGCTGGGAGGGCATTGCGATTCCTGAAACAGAATAACTTCCACTAAAGAGGGCAGCTCTGGACTACTGTGGTCCAGCTCTGCTTGCTAAGCCAGAGCCTTGTTCTCCCAGCACACCGCTAAAGCTGAGAGCTCGAAGCCAGAGGATGTTGCTGCCCTCCAGATACTTGTCCTTTAAGGGTCATGTTAATCTTTTAGCCCGTGTCCTGTAGGACTCTGTGCTCAGTGCCTGGACTTCTAATATGGTCGAAATTAGCTGTGCAACATCTGTCCTGCAACTTACTAGCCCTTGAACAAAGACAGAGGGAGAGCATCTGGCTTCCTTCCTGTGTCTACACTGCCATCTAGTGTTCAAAATGCAGAAAAGAACCGCAAACTGAAAACTCCCAAAAAAGAGGCTTAGAAATGCAGAAGTGCTTTTTATTACAGACTTTCGAAAATTCTACCCATTCTCTCTTGTCTCAACAGCTCAACGTTTTACAAAATAGAGGGTTTTTTCTTTCAAAACTGTGAAAAATGGGCTGAAAAGATGTAAGGTGATGACTTCCCCAGTTCATTTTACTTTCTGTCTTTATTTGGCCAGAAACATTTGTACCTCTCCATTTTTAGTAATGCATTTCAGGTTTTTTTTTTTTTAATACTTATAGCTTCCAACATGCATGTATTGATTCCCACAAAAATCGTATTACATACATCGTTAAAATATGCTAAAGATGAAAGAAAAATACAAAAGCAAACTTTCTAAATCATGTGTGCACATGTGTGCTCACATGTGCAAATGTTTGAGTGATAGCAGTGTGACACTGCACACTTGTGGAATTTGAACACTTGCAGGTCCATGCCTTCCATCTTGTTTGAAACAGGGTCCCCTGCTGTTGGCCTATACCCAGTTACACAGTTCCGGAGTTTCCTGGGCTTCTCCAGTCTCCGCCTCTTTTCTAGCCTTAGGAGGGTGAAGATTGTAGACTTAGAGGTGTGACCACAGACAGCTCTTTCCCAGGATCCAAACTTGGGCCCTAATTGCCCATACAACAAGCAAAAATCTGTATTTTGGGACCTACTAGATGTGTGGCCTTTAAAAATATTCTCAAAAATATTAGTTGCAAATGAGACTGGTTACTTGTCAAATATTTAGTTTCCTCCAAAAGACCTCTTAACAATGAAAACTTTATAAACACAGTTTCAAAATGGCCTATGATATTTTTTTTCAAATGGGAGTTATTTTTCACACATTTTTAAAATGGTCTCTTTACCTTACAAAGAAATGGTAATGCTTACTTAACTTTTAAGTTTAGGCTAGAAAACAAAGAACAGGCCACTCGTCGGGGAGCTGGATGGATAGATTTGAAATGCTTTTTGTAGAGGAACACAGAAACCTCAGCTATTGCCAAAGGAAATCATGAAAACAGGCATCAAACACATGCTAAGAAAAAGCATGGCCAATTCCTGTCTATGTAGACAGCGCTATTATACCCTAGGATCTGGCTTTTATAAAACTAACCACCTTTGGGGATTTCTGGCTTAAATTTCATTGATGATAAAAACCTGCAATAAGTGGAACAGAGCTAGTACAGGAGTAACATTATTCTGGGAACATCTTATTCTGAAATAATGATTCAGCCAATGGACAGGACTGAACGGTTTTACTGCTAATTGTCTTTAATAGGGAAGTAATCCACTGTTGTGTGTCCAGCCTTCTAAAGTGCTTTCCTTTTGATTGGCGCACAGGGAAGCCATCTTTAGATTCCTCACTGGGTCATAGTTTAGCAAACTCCAGAAGGGATGGAGACATCTGCACTGTAAAGCCAACCTCCCACACTGAATTATTAAGTTTCCACGTTTGTTTCTTCAGCAACATTTTCTATGCTTCTTTCCAGTGATATTCACTGACAAAGGACTTGCCATGTTCTTTTCAATACATAATTATTGCATTTACATCTTCTCAGGAGGACCAAGGAAGTGTGTCACTCGCTACCACACACACCCCCTACTCCGAAAACCTGCCCTTACGGGTATGTTATACCCCAACGTGCGAGGATTCTATCATTGACTTTGTCCAGCACTGTAAAAATGAATTCTACTTCAGCTTCTTCATGCGCTTCACTGCTTCGCTGGCAGGGGGATGCAAAGGGCAGATTGGGAGTCATGGTGATGTGCTCAAAGCTAAAGACCAAGGGCAGCACTACTGCTAAGCTCTGCACACTGTGCTTCGTCCCCAGTCAGGTCCTGAGATGTCTTGTGTAGTGCACGGGTGACAAATGGGACCGTCAAAACCGGCATTATGTCAGCCTCTATGAGATATTGGGAAACCTTAAATTTTCATTTTGAACATTAAAATACATGTAAATCAATGTTTTAATATTTAAACAAGTTCTGCCATCCTCTGCCTAGAATCAGACGACCTCACAGCTCATTCTGTATTCCACTAACGGAGCAGGTGACTTACCTTCCAGCAAAACAGGCACCACTGGGGTCACAGAAAGCACGCCTGTCAACAGACAAGCCCATGGAGACCACACATGCCATTTTTTTTTCTTTTGGGTATGAGTATGTATTTATAAATATGACTTCATAAACACTAGTATTTACAGTTGGAACTACACTAATTTTGCCTCAAAGAAGCAGAGCTGTGAAGGAAATAACATTAATTCATGATTGTAGCTGGCATATATCAAAGTAGTTATAAGTATACTGAATAATTTCCCCCAAAACTGTCTCATCCAAAGCTGTAAAATCTGTAAATAAGTCATCTCATACAGTCAAGGAACTTTGTAGATGTGGTTAGAAGGATCTAGACAGAGAGAAGGGCTCCAGTTGCACAAGAGCTTTAAGTTAGGACCAAGGGTGGGAGCTGAAACTGACAATGGCTAGACCATGTGGCACCCCCCCCCCATCCGTGCTTCTAGTGAATGATGATGCTTCTAGCATCCCTGCAGGAACCAGTGGAACACACACAGGGCCTACTTGGCTCACTACACAGCCATGCACACATCACCGGTGCCCAGTGGCTACCTGTTAAGAGGAGAAATCCTTACCTGGCTGATTTTAATCTGAAAAACTTGCAGAGCATAGACTACATCATACTTGAAAGCTTCCTCCTCAGGGAAATGGGAATTGACGGTATGGGGAAAAGAAGTTAAATGTTCACAGCTGTACTTAATAATGTGAAAACGCCATGAACTGTCCTACTTTGGACAGTTCTGGCATGTAGAGAGTGCTCAACACACCCTCATATGAATTCTGTGAGGCCACTTTCATCTGTCTTCCTGAGACAAGGACTCAAGCATTGTGGGCATTCTAAACCCTGCCACTAACCTAAATCTCAGACAGCCTCAGACAGGGCGTTTCACGGCTCAGACATCCTAAATTGGATTGGAAGTAAGAAGAGCTTTACATTACTCAAGGACTTGAACTCAAAATCCCTCAGGCCAACTCCAAAGGACTTTTCCTGAGTGCTGTGTAGTAGAATGAAGAGGCAAATGTGCTCCTAACAAATGGAAGGGTAACTCTGTTTAAATGGAAACGTGAATAGTCGGTGTCTCACAGGCAAACCTGTAACACAGCAATCTTTTACAGCTAATAAAGAACTTTGCCATTTTAAGAAATAAATAGCATGCAAAAATATATCAATTTATGATCTTAATAGGCTCTACTGTGGCATTTCCAGTAAATTCTATTTTTACTCTAATCTACTTGGGATAATCCTCTGCAGAAATAAGTTGTGAAAAATAAATTTAACTGTCCATAAAGTACTTTAAGGGTCTTTACAATGTAAGTAGCAAAGAGCTTCGTTGAGTTACAAAGCAAAATAAGAACTTCCCAAGTCATCTAAATGTAGCAACTAACACCAAACCTTATGAGTTTAGAATTTAACTGTAAGAAAAGAATACTCAATCCATGAGTTGCAGTCCTGAAGTTTATATAAGAAGTTTAAAGATGAAATGGTCTTTCACAGATCTTACAGAAGGCATTTGCAAAGTACCCAGCTTTCTCATCATTGCCCTGAGCCAGTCTTTTCTAGTTGGTAGAATATATGCCATTTGTGATTAATGAACATGTCCACACATGACCTTTGACCTGTCTCCTTTCTCTATGTATTGATTCTTAAGAAAGCCTCTGAAATCAAGATACGGTATTCTGAGAATTCCTAAATGTTAACTATAATAAACACTGTGGTTGATACCCCAACATTTATTCCATCATAACATCCTAGATTAACATGAACATGGCTGCAAGCCATTCTGACAAGCTGAGGGTAGGAATCTGATGGACATGAATAGAAGATCACCCTTGGCTCAATATAAGTAAATAACTCAAGCTCTATCCATAACTGTGATGTTTTGGTGAAGTCTTCTGGGAAGACCTCCTACACACTGGAAAAAAAAATAGAAAATCAGTCTTCCTTTCAATAGGTAAGGGAGTGAAAATCTTGTCAACATTATAGTATCAATCAATTTATTACTCTCAGGGTGAGCCAATTCTGTGAACGGTCACATAGGCTGAGATGAACGAGAAGCTCTTCCAATATTATTGAGCTGTGAGATAAATCGAATTTCTTGATTACCTGTTGAGTAAGAAATCAATTTCTTTATATGCATGTCAACTTGACCACAGAAATACCACACACAGAGTGAATAGCATTTTCTCCTGCTTCAGCTCTGTCCCTTATTTGCAGCTTGTCTCCTCTCTGGTTTCTAAACTACTTTGTCTCCAGCTATCTGGGGCCCAGCATGCTGGTAGGCTGGGTCCCCTCAGCTATCTACCTAACCAGTCCCCACCATGACATTTCTGTTATTCGTTGCTTATTGTCACCTACTATGGCATTATTCTTTGTTTGCTTGTTTGTTTCTGATGAGGTTTCTCTGTAACTCACTCTGTAGACCAGGCTGACTTTGAACTCAGAGATCTGCCTGCCTCTGTCTCCTGAGTGCTGGGTTTAAAGGTGTGTGCCACCACTGCTCAGCTGTGGCACTATTCTGAATAGTGGTGATACAACCCAAACCAGACAATCCCATGCCCACATAAAACCTGTATTTCTCTGAGGTCCAAAATGAATTAACAAATGAGAAAAAAATACAAAGTACTTGCAGGCTGAAATGTACCCTAAAGTCATAAAGCCACCTCAGAGAATGACTCCAGCTGGTCACCAAAATCCTCCTAGATCACGTTTGACAAAAATCCTAAAATGAAGATAATCCAGTTGTCCTTCTCTGGAAAGTACTTCTGGAACTCATTCGGTCCTGTAACATTTTCCATCTGGTATTTGTAGACCCATAAGTGTACTTTAAGTGAGCATATGATCACTGTACAGATTTTTGGGATTCGGGCGATAACTCAGTACATATCTACTATGCACAATGAACAAGTCTCTGTGATATTTTTATCTCCTTGAAACATTTTCTCTGTGTTGGGACCCTTCAGACTCCTCTTTTTCTGTTCTCTATGAGGTGTGTACTAAATTATTTTAAACCATAGCATCCCACTGTCCAGGAGAATACTAGAAATCGCTCCTTTTCTCTCTCTTTTGGTACCATGTCAAATAGTCTCTGCTTCCTGAACAGGCTGTCACACCGAGCAGAGCTGCTGACTCTGCAGAACAGGCTAGACTGTGTAAGGTTTTGGTGAGGATACAAGAGAGAAACCCAGGGTATGTGGACTTGACCCAGAAATGTATTTATTTCCCCCACCCCACCCCCCACCGAATGCTTGACCTGTTAGAATCATACCTGCTCTGAACAAAATCAAGTAACAACTGTGCCACAGAGATATCTCTACTCCTTCAGTGACCACAGCTCTCAATATTTCACGTACTGTGTTCCTTTCCCAGGCCAGGTCTCCTTGACCACGGACTGAAGTGAGTGTGTCCATGTCCTTTGGAACTCACGTGTTTGTAAAAAAGAATCACCTGAAAGTTGCTTTCTTGACTCTACCCATATATCTGTGCACAAATTAGTTTTTAAATCCATATTCATTGGCATGAATTTGGACTTGTGTGAGCATGCCTTATTAATCCCTTTTCCAGATTGCCAGGAAGGATGTAAAAGTGCTATTTAAAATAATAATAATAATAATAATAATAATAATAATAATAATAATAATGATAATAATAATAATAATAATAATAGTCCCAGCAACAACTCACCCTATTAGCCACCAAAGGTAGCTATTATGCTATTATGAAAGTCAGACAGTTCTATTTTTGGTGTTGGAGATTAGAAATTACTCTGATACTGAGGAATATTTCAAACAAAATACTAAGATTAAATTCTTAAACAGAACAAATTTAGTTTTCACGATACTTTCCTTCCTTAGTTTAGTATCAAAGAAGACTCACACTTTAACATATGTATGGAGTAAACGCTTCTTTTATGATTCACTATGTTCATGCATACTTGTGACTGGAAACACCTTCTAAGTGATATTGGACCAAGAGGCCATCCCTTCTAACTCCTCTCTCACACCTACTACTGCAGGGAGGCATAGTTAGTACTGGTTTCTGTAGAACAGAGTGAACATTAGAAAATGCCTCTCACCCACGCCCTGAAAGATTCTCGATGATTCTGCAACCTAATCTTTTGAGTTGCTTGGCTACAGATTGCCAGCCTTGCCCGCTTAGCCCACAAGGAGGGGAAAGAAATCCTACCTCTGCAAGTCAGTCATGCTGCTTGGGAATTGTCCAGGTGTGATTTACACACACACATACACACACACACACACACACACACACACACACACACACACACACACACACACAGAGGGGTGGATTATGTGGGTAAAAGGGTACCACCGTGCACTTATGGACTGTCGGTAGGGATGTAAATTAGTATGCCACCATGGAAATCAGCACGGAGGTTCCTCACATAACTGAAAACAGAATGGCCACAGGACTCAACTATACCACTCCTGCATTTATACCCAAAAGACCTGAAGGAGATATTTCTATTGCAACTCTGTTCATAAAACTCAAATTATCCAGTCAGTCTAGGTGTTCACAACACATGAAGGAGTAGAAAAAATGTGGTAGACACACGCACAATGGTGTTTTGTTTGCCATAGGAAAAATAAACTACGATTTTAAGAAAATGAACACAGGGGTCAGTTGGTACCTCAGAGAGTTAAAGATGCTTGCTGTCAAGCCTGATGGTAGAAGAGGAAAACCAGCTCGGTGGGCTTGCACTCTTTATGTCTCTCTTCCTCCCTCCTTTCTCTCCTCTCTCACACACATACACACAGTGGCACTACACGCTCACATCCACACACACACATACAAAATGTAAAAGAAAATATCTCAAATAACTGCAAATGGAAACCATCCCATTAAAGTAAAAAAAAAAAAAAACTTAAAACATAACTTTTTTTTTTTTTTTTATAGATGCTACATTCCATATACAGTGATTTTTTTTTTTTTTTTTTTACATATGATGTGAAAGTAGAGATTCTATTGTCTGGGGAGAGGAGGGGACATTGAAGGATGGAAACAAAGCATGTGATACTCCTAGATAAAAAAGCATCTTCATGAGACCCGTGACGGTGTATAATAAATAAATAGCAATATAAATAAATAAATAAACAAACAAACAAACAAACAGAGACTCAGGGGTGTAACCTGAGATAGAATGCTCGAGTATCATGCATGAAGAAAAGGACTCCCAGGGAGTTTAGAGGTCAGGTGGGGTGGGGGCATCCACATGGAGATGGGATGGGGTGGGGTGGGCTGGGGAGGAGGTGTGGGATGTGGAGCAGTTGGAGGGTGAATGGGGAGGGGCAGGAAACAGAATATGGGGTGTAAAAAATGAATTACCAATAAAGTTAAATTTTAAAAAAGAATATGGAAAACTCACCCAGTGTTAGCTAAGAATGCAGGATAAACATCCCATGCAAAATGAGTTCACAAACTGGTGTTTTCATTGGCATTTGGAGCTGTATGCTACATTCCAAATGCTATGGGGAATTTAGCAAAATGTCCTTAATAGGTACATATTACTTTAATAACTGGAAATAAAAAGAATTGCTCAGCAACCAAAAACTCTTGAACGGATTTTTATTTTTTCCCATATTAACATTTTATTATGTATTTTAAGCTTCCTCTAACATAGCTCTCGCACTATTTGCATTTTTACCAAGGAGGGTCCTTATATTTTTATTCAAAGCACACTAACATTTTATATTAGTTATTTTTGATCCATATTTCTTGTTTTAAAGCACTGCTTTTGCTCTAGATATTTTTCCAAACTCCTTAGGAAAAAAAGAATAGTCTGAAAGCTGATCCAATGGCCACTTACATTGCAATAAAAGTGCATTCAAAATCATAACATTATCTGAAATAAAATTATTGATTACGATTAAACTTCTACAGAATCATCGTGGTTGTGGTAATAGTGTAACAGGAAGTCACACACCAAAACTCGCCAAGTTATACATACTTAATATAAACATATGCAGATTGTGTTACGTGTCAACTGCACCTTAGTAAAGATATGTAAAATGTAATAAAGAAGGTGTGCATACTTAAATATAATTAAAAAGCATGAAAGGAGAGCTGGGGGCAGCATAGTTGGGGAGGACAGCTTGGTTCTTCTTTAGGACCTGAGCTCAGTTTCCAGACCCATAATGGACGTCTCACATCCACCAGCTTCAAGGAACACAACACCCACCCCTGGCCTCTACAGACAGTCATGTGCCTGTGGTATACACACACACACACAGAGACACCATACATATGCCACACATACACACACACACACACACACACACACACACACACACACACATACAGATGCCACACACACACCTGCCACATAATTACCTTCTTACACACACACACACACACACACACACACACACTCACAGACATATACATGCCACACATACCACACATACAGAGAGACACCACACACAGGCCACACACACACACCACATACTTTAGAAACACAAACTCATTAAATAATTAGAAACAATAAATAGTTTTAAAAAGCATTCCTTAAATGCATCACCAAGTTTATTTACAAAGGCAGCAGACCAGAAAAGCTCACGAGTTTCTGGAGGAAATCACTGGTATACAAGCCATGGATATTTTTCATTATTGAAAGTAAACAGCCCTCTCCTGGCATTTGCTTAGCATCAACAGTCCTTGTAAAGAAAATCGAGTGCCCTCCTCAAGCCAATAAAACATTACAGAAGCAAAATTATTTTTCAATTGGATTATTTCCCTGTAAAGAAAAACCACCAAAAAAGCAAATTTATGGGTGGATTTAAGTGAAATTTTTCATATGGTTCCACGTTAACTTAGAATACATTATAATAAACAAACACAGTTACATATTTATATTAACTATTTCAAATAATGTTTAAGAACTTAAAAAAATTAAAATAAAATACCTTCTTCGAAAAACCACTAGAGAGTCAAGCGAGATCATCGATCATATCATCAGCGTGAGAAGGATTTTCTTTTAAGTTCTTGAGTTTTGTTTTGTTTTGTTTTCCACTTGTGCTTTTAGGATGCTAAATTCAAAAAGTAAATACTGCACTCCTCTCTCCCCGCCATACACACACATAATTACCTTTCTTATAAATAAACAACAAAAATACAGGTCCTACCAACACCACAATGTTCCTATGTCATCTAACGAGGCAATGATTATTCCTTTTTTTAAAAAAAAGAGGGGAAAAAACCATCCAGCATTTTTTATAGTTCTGCATCAGTGACAAGCGCCTCCTCTTCTATCTGCAACAGCGCTTTCGAATGGGGGCTTACATCACATGGCGGTTGGCCGTCCAGCTGATTAGGCAAGGAGAGAAGAGAGAAAAGCACTCAGATTCAGAAACGGGAATGTCAGCTCAAGGGAGTACATAAGCAGTCATCACTCAGAGTGGCCCAGTGAGGTAGGAAGAGTTACCTGCCGCTCAGTCTTAGGATAAAGGCAGGCAATCGCAGCCTCTGGGGTCTAGAATTCTTTATTTGTAAAACACAGAGTATGAATGAACTGCTAAATCAGAACACAAAAACAAAACCTTCAACTCTCTGTTACTTGTACTGAAGGAGAGAAGAGGCGTGGGCAGTGGTTCCAAAATTTAATTCTATTTGGCTTTGGGTTTAAGAGAGAAAAGTGCACACACAGACACACTGCCAAGACCCCATGCCCAGCCTTGACATTCTCCCAACTTCAGGGTCAGCATTCCAGGAAGGCCTGGACAACCAGGAGAGAAGCTGCTGACAGGTAAAAGAGAGTTGACTGGTTCAAATCATTTCCAAACACTCTGCACATAAGGGACCACATAAATACCTCTGAGTTCAAAAGCAATAGGTTTGTAGATACCACTTGTGACACCCTTTCACAACAAGGAAGAAAAACGTTACCAGCATCAAGGTTCAAAACTATATATACAGCAATAGCTGCTGTCTTACTTACTGAGGCTATAAACAACACACACACACAGTTATGCTACCCTACACTTTATGATACTCATAAACACATGCTTAGAAAGAAAGTAGCACTTATTTTTTTTTAATTCAGTAATACTGAAACACCATATCAACAGAATTAAGGTTCTCTTTTTCAAAATTTTATGTATGAATACATGGTTATATAGTAACACAAGCATTTTCAAAGTCGATTACATTATAAACCACATTAAGGTCTTATCATTAGGTATGGAAATAAGCTGATGTTGAAGATGAAACCTTAATCAGGAGGCAGACCAAAGTCTGTTCAGAGGACTTGCCTTAACCCTGTATCCTGTTTCCATGAGTCATTAGAAGTTTCTCCAGGATCTATGCAAACCAGAGTCAATGTCCTGATTTGTGGATACAAGCCCCTCCAGGTACCCGACCCCACAATCCTCTCCCAAGTGGCTGAAACTCATCACACAGCCTCTTTGAAGAGGATAGGCTATGGTCCCTGCACCCAGATCCTATAGCAAGGAATCTGGGGAAGAGGAGGTAGCTCACGGCTCAGGGAAAGACATAGGAACCCGTGGTCTCCTCAAAAGACAAGAAATTTTCTCTCTGATTTGCTCTCTTACATTTGAATCGGAGATAGCAGTCATTGCAGTAGAGTTGGTGGTTTCGGATTCTGACTTCGGCTCCAGAGGAAGAGCCTCCGAGGTCACACCCACAGGAGACACACTGATAGACAAAAAAATATGATACAATTAGTTAACTACAGAGAGCCCGGAGCTCTCTCAGAAGATGAGAGATGCAGGGGATGATGGGATATACAGAAGTAGGCAGGAAGATTATAGGATGCAGCCTTGAACCTCTTGGGTATACTACATTAAAGCAAAGGGAGGGGGGGCCAAAGGGCAATCAGTGGATTCAAATCGAGCCTGCTAGATTAGACACTGAGAACGCAGAAAGCAAATTTTAAGAGCCAAGATCATCATTCTAAATATACTGGGGGTAAAGAAATTTAAAAACAAATTGATGATTGGCTTTCAGAAATTCAGACTTCATTGCTCCAAGGAAATGAATACTAACAAACATGGAAGAACCAGAGAGAAAAACAATCTGGGCTTCTGGCATTCCAGTCTGGAGTGCACCATTCCCAGTGTCTTAACTTCACTGGTTGAGTGGTTATTCCATAAGGAGTGCTTTATGTCAAGGCTAGGGACTTTGGTGTTTTCTCTCTCTCTTTCTCTCTCTCTCTCTCTCCATCCCTCCCTCCCTCCCTCCCTGTCTCTGTGTGTGTGTGTGTGTGTGTGTGTCTGTGTGTCTGTGTATGTGTGTGTCTGTGTGTGTTTGTGTGTGTGTGTGTGTGTGTGTTGGGTGTGTTCACTGTTCTTACTCAGTCTGTTCTATGCAGATATAGCACAAATGTATATGCTTAAGGAAGCTGCTAACTTTGGAATTCCAGGATCAAAAATGGGGAGACTTTCTTCTGGCCCAATGAAAGCTCAAAAATGAAACCTGATGTGTGTTTATAGGCAGACACTGTAAAACAAAGAATTACAGCCTGAACCCTTTACTATATAGAAAAAAATATATATCAGGAATAGGCAGGCTATGCAATTGTAAAAATATTTACAGTGGTTTTCCTTCCAGACACTATTAAAAGCTATCGTTTGAGACACTGATAACTGCATGTCTCCATGTTGCTAATAACGCTGGTAAATTAAATTTTAACTCTACTCATGGCAGCACGCTAGACAACACACTGTGCACTGTAAATTTTATTTATAGAATCCCAGAAAATTAGAGCTACAAAAAGCCTAAGCCTTCCAGACTGACATATAAAAGAAGATTCCAGGTTGGAGAGTTAATCCGTAGCAAGCAATCTGCAATGCCAGCGCAGCACAGACGGACAGACGGACAAATACAGCACCAAGCTTGTTAGTGGCACATCCACAACCTGGGGCGGGGCTCACAGAAGCCATGCGGCTCTCCAAGCAAAGCGTGGCAGGCTGGTGGCGGCGGCAAGCTCTCTGACTCGGGCTCACCTTAAAACAATGTAAATGATAACAAAGACCCAGGGTCTCGATGATCATGGCAGCTCCTTTGCCCAGAATGTTATTACAGTAGGAGCACACACGCTTCCCACTCACTGACCTAGATGTGGAACAAGAACGGAACGGAGGCTTTCACGTGTGCTGTGCAAGGTTGGTATTTAAAGTCACACTCGGCATCGGCAGCAACAATGGTAACCTAAGAAAGGATCTCGATAGCTGTAGGAGAGAAACCTTCAGCAGCCAACTAAAGCATGCCTTCATTATACCCTGAACTGTCTCAATGGAGGCTCTAGGGATGCGAATGGTCCATTTGGGACTTTGATGGCATTCCCCTTTGGTTACTTGTGGACTCACCAGTATCTCTGCTCTGTTACATCCTCTTGCTAATTAATTCAGTTGGCTGATACACAAAATTCCACTCAGGGCATTCCACCCTTGGGGCAGAATCTGATTCTCTGCGGTTTGCCTTCTCTGAGTTACTTTTTAGCCCTTCTTATTTCACTTTCCTGGTTAGAAATCTAAACACATTCTTGACTCCATCTCTGTTGAGAAGGATGTCATTATTGCCTGAGAGCTGCGGATTAGCCAGGGATGGCAGTTCCCACGTTATTTACACATCTGGGACTGATTGCCTAGTGCTAAAGGAACAACCCATTCATCCTCACCAATACTTTCCCACCCACCCAGAAGGAGCACAGAACCACAGTCCCACTTCAGGGCATCATAGCTATTGAGAGTTGGAGAAGAGAGCAGTCTGCTGGACAAAGACCTTTCCTGGGCAGAAAATCCCAAGGCTTGTCCCAAGCCCTCTCCTGTTCTCTTCTCACATATGGACCCTCCATGAAAGAGTTCGTGAATGATAGTTCCTGTCCTCTGCAAACTCTATCTACCCTAAAATACAGACAGTAAGTCCTCTTCACCACTTTTCTTGCAACTCAACACTAACATATTTTGTGGGCCTTGGTAACCATTACTTAAGGGCTTAAAAGTATCCAAATATAAATGGTTTTCTACCCATAATCATTGTATTTGTGATGGGAACTAGAACTCCTTCAGGATGACTACAAACGACTGTGTATCTCTGAAAGCACAACCCACGCAGACATCAGGGCTTTGCCCCACAGCCCAGAGGCAAGTGGCCATGCAAGATGCTACCTAACTTTGCCACCTCCCTATATAACACGTGAACTACAGGGGGCAAGTGAGGAAGCCAGAGTAGAATGCTAGAGGATTGGGTAACAGTCAAAGCAATCCAAGACCCCAAACACAAGATCAAACCTACAGGATGGTTTTCTTTAAATCCAGTTTGCTGAAACTGCCCAGGCTATGCAGCCTTCTTATCATGCTTTTCCTTCACATTCCATCCCGATGAGCTTCTATTCGAGCTCCATTAAAAGTCCAACACTTCATAATACTGTTCTCACTCATAAATATGAAAAGCATTTGCGAGCTACTGTATTGTTTGGTGATGCCACATGGTGATCTATCCAGAGAAAGCTGACATCTGAGACACTGACCAAAAGCACAGGCAACAGAGAGCCTGGCAGCGTGCAGACATGTGGAAGGTCTCCAGTGCCTTTACCAGACATTTGTAAACAACTAGGCAGGCAGCAGACATAGGCAGGAGAAAGCCTTCTCAAAGGCTTTGATACAGGAACACCACATTCCATGCACTCGAAAAGGACTTGTTTTCTTCTTTACTGGATGATGTGGGGAACGTTTTAGGGAAGGAACACTCTTAAAACTAAGACAAGGGGACAACACAAGGGACCTTACCTGTTCCGTAGCTGAGAGCCTGACTGTGACATGGAAGGGGAATGGCTGCGTGGAGAGGGAGACCCTGGGGAGGTCTTCACGGAGCCAGCTGGAGGTGGCACCGCAGAGGATGGGTTCCGCATATAGGCTCGGTTTGATGTAGACAACAGCTGAGGTGGGGGGCGACTGAAGTCTTGGACAGAGGAAGAAGCATAGACCCCGGCAGGCTGGCTGTGCCAAGGGGACTGCCTCCAAGAACCTGGCCGCTGGGAATCCAGATTGTCCAGAGACTCCCCTCTGAAAAACAGGACGGGGGTCACAGGAGTAACATGGGTCACACTACGCTGCTGGAACTTGACTAACAAATGCACCACTGCGGTTAATGTAAGACCTCCTTTATGTATTTTCTAGGCTCAACTAAGCTGGTTTCAGTTATGTATACCTTTAACAGTAAGTTGTTCTACATCAGAGGTACTGTAACGTACCATATTTCAATAACCTTCATTGGAGAGGTCCTTAGACAAATGACCAAGTATCAAAGTGGGAAGAAAACTACTTCTTAAATAAAAGCTAAAACTGGCAGTCACTCATCCCTTAAAGAGTTTAGACATATAAGCCCC